>CM042219.1:29449737-29474737 GCA_023566465.1 Cottus gobio | reverse complement strand
CACGCCTCCTCGGTTCAAACCAGGAAGTGTGACGGGAAGGGAATGGGCTCCACGTTGTAGCATTAGCTAGCGCTGCTGGGAGCTGTAGTCCATTTAACTGAGCAACAGCCAACTACACCTCCCATAATGCCAAGCGGCAGCCTTGGCGCTGCTAACTCATGTTATTAAGGTTTGTGTGGCTTCGTCCACTAAAATAACCAGTTTTTCTTTGGTTTGTTCTCCAGATTAAATACTATTGAGAAGAGTAAACGAGTGCACTTCCTGTTTCTGTCCTTAACGAGTTTGAACTCTCGTTAGTTAACGAAGGACTTCGGAGGTCGTCAGTGTGGAAACCAACCAAAGGTTCAAGGTTAACAACCAAACCTCTGATTGATCAGGAAGTCACGGAGCAGCCTGCTGATCACCTGACCAACATCACCTGACCGACATCTGGACTTCAGGATCAGGTGAAGTCACAGTGATGGCACTCTGTATTTGTATTGTTTTATACAAATTCTCAGGATGTTCTGTAAAGTTCTGACATCATTAAGTCTTGCTTTCTACCTGAACTGTCAAACAAGAACCCAAATAAATGCAATGGGTTCTGCAGATGATGGTTCTGAATAACATGAATGATCCACAACGGGTTCTAGCTGTTCTCCACGGTTCCTCTGAGGCTCTTGAGGTGAGACCAGAACGTGCGGAGAACTAGAGACCCGACCCGGAGCCAGGACATTTTCTGGGACGAGGTGTGAAGGTTACCGGAGGAATGCCGGAAGTCGTGTTTAAATCTCATAGAACGCGTTCACTGCGAATGTGCCTTAAAATATAATTCAATTCATTTTTTTAACGAGGTTCCTTAAACGAACCCCGTGCGGAGGCTGAAACGAGAGGAAACCCCGTCTGCTCGCTGTTTCGCGGGGAACGGTCCGGAGATTACAGCGCAGATTGATCCCCTCTACGGTCCGACACCGAGCGCTCGCGCTCCGGGAGGCCGGCGGAGGGACGCTGGAACCCGGCGGGGACCCGCAGCAGCTCCGCGGCTCAAAGAGAGACTGGAGAAACGTGAAAGATGGTGAAGGAAAGTCGAGATATTAACGGGAAACCCCGGGGATCACCGACCGCGTCAAACCGAAAGAATAAATACCGACACTTCCGGTTGGGATTTTCAGAATAAAGTACTCACTGGCAGCGTTTTGGGGTTAAAAAGCAGTTTAGTCGTAATAAAACTTGAGCAATAGCTCACAATAATGACTCGTTTGATTATTTAGCTTTTTAACAACAAAAGTGTCTGTAGAGAAAAACATATCTGGTTATTGAAGTTATTTCATCTACAGCCAATATTTTACAGTGAAAGATTTCTCACTTTTCCCGTTTGGATGTTTAATAAATAAATGTGTTCTATTATTTACATTTGTAAATTACTTTTGTGTGTGTTTTGATAGAATTTGTGACGTGGATTAATTTCTTTTTAAATTACTTATATTTCGAAGGCCAATACACCTGTTTCCGGTCTTCCTTATGGTGACCTCCGCGAGCTTCTCGCCTCTAGCAGAGCGTCAGGTCAGGTGCGGCTTTAGCGCAGCTGCCCGCGGTGCATGATGGGAGCTGCAGTGTTCTAACGAGTTGCAAAGAAGTACTATCTACTGCTGTGATAACAAATATGTCATATTAATATTATCGTTACTGACTAAATATGATTACAGGATCATCTGGTAGAAAGTAGTTAAGTACATTTACTCAAGTCGGCTACTGTATATTAGTACAACTTCAGTGTCCTTCAATAGAGTACTTTACCGTAGAAACATGGAGGACCTGCTCCATATGTAACACTTCAGCCCAGAGGACCCACCAGGACCAGCCCAGTTCCAGTACCCTGAGAACCCTCCCTGTAACAAGGACCCTCCTAGACCTGTACACCTCCAGGACCCTGAGGACCTTCTAGGACCTGCACGGTTCCAGTACCCTGAGAACCCTCCAGGTAACGGAGGACCTGTGCACTTCCAGGGCCCTGAGGACCCCCAAGACCTTTATGCCTCTAGAACGGTGAGGACCATCTAGGACCTGTGCAGCTTCACAGGACCCTGAGGACCCTCCAGAACCCTGAGGCAGGAAGTATAGATTGTGGTTTTCGTCCTTCCATGAGGACTAAAACCTCACGCCTCAGAACCAGTTTCTGGTTCCAGCTTCTTTTCTTCTGCGATCGTAAACTAAAGATCTGTAGATTTTGGATAAAATCAGAGATTCTTTATAAATGACGCTGAATAATTGCAATTTTACATTACATTTCATTTAGCTGACGCTTTTATCCAAAGCGACTTACATGATATACAGTAGACCGTAGACACAGCAACGGTGAGCAATTAGGGTTAAGTGTCTTGCTCAAGGACACAACGACGTGGACTGGCTGAGCCCCAATAATTGCCCCAATAATTGCATTACATTTCATTTAGCTGACGCTTTTATTCAAATCGACTTACAATAAGTGCATTCCACCGTGAGTACAATAATGAGTCTGTGACTTAACAATGAAAAAGAGGAAACAGGAAGCATAAAGTTTAAAAGCTTTAATGACATCGCACATATTTGACAGAGAGAGCTTTAAAGTCTACAGGTGCAGTTTCATACATGAGAAAAGCCTTTATGGTCCAACGTTGGTTTAAATATTCAGCTTTTCATTCCTATAGATGTAGTTCTGATTGTGCAGTAAGATGGCGGTAACTTCCATACATGTTGGGTACGATAGATACGCAGCGACGGAGAGCAGCACGAGTATCAAAGAGCAGGAAAGAGCCGACGATAAGCGAGCAAGCTTCTTCTCCCCATGGCCAAACCTCGCCGCCGCCTACAATGACTGGGACATTGAGCGCTAAGAAGTCCGCTGGTTCGACTTCCTCGGAAACACGTCGGATCCAAATGAAAAGATGAGAGGCTTTTAGTTTCAGGGGAGCGGTTCGGGCCTGACGAAGCATGCAGGTGGACGTTCTACATCGAGCGCCTCCTCCGAGATGATCGGATGATATTAAGACCAACAGAAAATCACTGAATGGAAACAATAAAAACAAAATGCACTATTGGTCCAATTTCTCAACGGCAGAGAAAGAAGGAAGACGTCCTCTCAAAACTGAAGACATATCATGTCAAAAATCAAAAAAAGTAAAAAAATAACAGAAAAATAACAAAAGTATGAATCAAACAAAGGAAAGTGTGTGTGGTTCCTGCTGACGTCACTAAAGACAGAGCGATGGTTTAGATGGCGTGGAGAAACAGCGGTTAATCGTCGGCGAACGGGCGAATCGTCTAAAACTGAGTTTTCTGACGACGTGTCTGATTAATCGGCTGTTTGTCGTTGACCGACATCAGAACTAAAATAGTTACATCCCAACGTTTGAACCCGACCAGTTACACGATGTGTAGATAAAACCGTTGGCTCAGCGCCAACGAACCGATGTTACGTCACAACGTCTGAACCCACGGAAGAAAACCACACCGGAAATATAAAAACACAGACGGTAGAAAACAAAACTGCTTTGAGAATAAACACAAAAACAACCCGACGGTGCACTTTGGTGAAACTCTGCTGCAGCTGTACACCTCCGTCATTGGCTGTTCCACAGTGACATCAGCGTGATATCAGAGTGACATCAGCGGTGACCTCAGCAGTGACATCAGCGTGACATCAGCAGTGACCTCAGCGGTGACCTTGGCGGTGATCTCAGCCCCGTAGGGTTGTTTAAATGACTGACGGCTGTTCAAAATCCCATTGACAACAATCTAGACTTAGAAATTAGAGACTTTTCACACCAAATTCAATTAAAAAACAAATTTGTGGATCAACGGGTTTTGTGGTTTCGCAGTAATCGTGAGCATCAGACGACTAAACTTTACGTGGGACGCCAGCGGGTAAAGTACCGCCTAACAAAGGTCTTCTTCTGAGCGATGGGTTCGCTTATTGTTTCTTTTTCGGAGAAATCCTTCATGAAGCCGACGGCAGCGGGAATCTGGACTCACGCTCTGGAGCTGGATGCGGTTCTCCGGTAAAGAGGAGCTCCGTCTCCGTCAGAGCGTGCGTCGGGGTCCCCACTGAAGCGCTTTCACCCAACGAGCCGCCGGTTTGGTTTCTACTGTTTCTTCTTGCTGAACAGACTGAAGCGCTTCTCCTTGTCCTTCTCTTTGTCCTTCTCTCTCTTGCCGGGACTCGACTCGGTGCCGACCGTGACCGCGGCCGGCAGCGTCTGAGCGCGGCCGGACGCCGGCGTGCCGGGGCTGCTGCCCTGCACGTCGGAGTGGTCAGCGCCGGCGTTCAAGATGGCCTGGATCCAGGTGCTCATCTCCTCCTGCAGGGGACACCAGGACTGGACTTACTACCCTATTATGTTTTATTATAGATTATTAACTAATACATTGTGTTTTATTATATATTATTAACTAATACATTGTGTTTTATTATAGATTAACTAATACGTTGTGTTTTATTATAGATTATTAACTAATACATTATGTTTTATTAAGATTATTAACTAATACATTGTGTTTTAATATAGATTATTAACTAATACATTGTGTTTTATTATAGATTATGAACTAATACATTATGTTTTATTATAGATTATTAACTAATACATTGTGTTTTATTATAGATTATTAACTAATACATTGTGTTTTATTATAGATTATATAACGTCATTAAAGTGAAACAAACTCACTTCATCTTTGGCTTGAAACAGAAACTCGTTTCCATCTGTGACTCTGAAACAAAGAGGAAGAGTATGAGGAAGAGTGAGGAAGAGCGTCAGGAAGGCAAAGTGTGAGGATGATCATGAGGAAGAGCCTGAGGAAGGGTGTCAGAAAGGAAGAGTGTGATGAACAGTGAGGAAGAGCGTGAGGAAGGAATAGTGTGAGGAAGAACGTGAGGAAGAGCCTGAGGAAGAGCATAAAGAAGAGCGTGAGGAAGAGCAACAGGAAGAGCATCAGGAAGGAAGAGTCTGAGGAAGAGTGTCAGGAAGAGCATCAGGAAGGAAGAGTCTGAGGAAGAGTGTCAGGAAGAGCGTCAGGAAGGAAGAGTGTGAGGAAGAGTGCCAGGAAGGAAGAGTGTGAGGAAGAGCCTGAGGAAGAGCCTGAGGAAGAGCCTGAGAAAGAGCGACTCGTTACCGGAGTTTGAAGACGTGCTTCTTCTTCTTGTAGTCTGAGGCCACGTCGCAGGCCGCCTCCCTCAGGCCCAGGGGGGCCTGGTTGTGGTAGTGGACCCTCTGGGCCGCCGCCTTGCTGTCTTTGTAGAAACCCACCTCCTGGTTGTTGATGACACAGTACACATTGTGCCACGACCTGCCAATCACAGATCGGGTCAGGGGGTCAGGCGGGCAGGGGGTCCGAGGGTCAAGGGGTCCGAGGGTCAGGAGGACAGATGGTCAGGGGGTCCGAGGGCTAAGGGGTCAGATGGTCCGAGGGCTAAGGGGTCACATGATCAAGGGGTCCGAGGGCCAAGGGGTCAGATGGTCCGAGGCTCAGGGGGTCAGATGGTCAGATGGTTCGAGGGCCAAGGGGTCAGATGGTCAGGGGGTCAGATGGTCTGAGGGCCAAGGGGTCAGATGGTCAGATGGTCTGAGGGCCAAGGGGTCAGATGGTCAGGTGGTCAGGTGGTCAGTGTAAAGTTACCTGTTGGAGGCCTTCTTGTTGGGGCCCTCCCATTCGTGTTTGCGGTGCAGGAGTCCCTCTAGCTGTGACCCCGGATCCTGGTCCGGGTTCTTGGAGGGCAGTGTGGACGACTGGCTGGTCTTACTCTTCCTGCCGGAGGTTGGGGAGGTTCCGGGACTCGGCTCCTTGGAGCTCCGCTCGCCGACACCGTTCACCAAATCTCCGCCGACCACGCCGTCCTGAGCCGGAACCACACAGGGACAGGTATCAACAAACCCCCTCAGCAGGTTCACCTCAATAAACAGTCATCAATGAGAGCACTAACCCGAAGAGAGTCCTGGTCCCATGGGGGTCCGTTCTGAGTGAGTCCACTGGGGACACAGAAACAGTCAATGAGTGAGTGAGTGAATAAGTAAGTGAGTAAATGAATGAGTGAGTGAGCGAGTGAGTGAATGAGTGAATGAGTGAATGAGTGAGTGAATGAGTGAGTGAATGAGTGAATGAGTGAGTGAGCTCTCACCTCTGCTGCTGAGCTTCCTCCTGCGGAACCAGAACCGGTTCTGGAGTCGGGGGCCTCCTCATCCTCTCCTCTTCCTCCTGCAGCCTCCTCACCTCCAGCAGCTCCAGCTGCAGACAGACAGACACACGGACAGCTGTGATTGGCTGAGAGGACCTCCGGCTCCGCCCCAGAGGAAGACAGGTAGCTGTCGGTGCTCACCGTGGTCAGCCGCTCCAGCGCCGAGAAGCGCTCCTCCCAGGTGGCGGCCGACTTCTCGAAGGCCTCGTGGCGTTTGATGAGCTTCTCCACCTCGGACACGCTCTGACCCATCTCCCTGCTGGACAGGTAGGGCTCCTGGCCCAGAAGCCACGCCTCTGCCACACCCGCATCACGGGAGAACTGGTGCACCTCCAGGACTGGGGGGGGATGGGGTGTAGGAAGAGAGAGTAAGGAGCATTGAGTGAGTCTGAAGGGATGAAGGAGGCAGGATGTAAGGAGACGAGGAGACAGGAGACGAGGAGACGAGGTGACGAGGTGACGAGGTGACCAGGAGACGAGGAGACAGGAGACAAGGTGACGAGGAGACGAGGAGACGAGGTGACGAGGAGACGAGGTGACGAGGAGACGAGGTGACGAGGAGACGAGGAGACGAGGAGACGAGGAGACAGGAGACGAGGTGACGAGGTGACGAGGAGACGAGGAGACAGGAGACAGGAGACGAGGAGACGAGGAGACAAGGAGACAAGGTGACGAGGAGACAGGAGACGAGACAAGGTGACGAGGAGACAGGAGACGAGGAGACAGAAGACAAGGAGACAAGGTGACGAGGAGACAGGAGACAGGAGACGAGGAGACAGGAGACGAGGAGACAGGAGACAAGGTGACGAGGAGACAGGAGACGAGGAGACAGGAGACGAGGAGACAGGAGACAGGAGACAGGAGACAGGAGACAGGAGACAGGAGACAGGAAAAGAGGACACGAGGAGACAAGAGACGAGGAGCTGCAGTGTTTCCTGCTCGGTTCAGAAGAGCATAAGGAGTCTTCATCTGCGCTCATCAGCGTCCAATCGGATGTCAGCCCGAGGGCTGCTGCTGTGACCTCTGTATTCATGCAGATGAATGAGTGAATCTTACTGAGTCGTAGCCACTCCCATCGGTCCTCCCACTTGTCAATCATCTCTTTCCTCTTGTCCGTCAGCTGCAGCAGCTTCTCTTTGATCTGAACACAAAGCACGATTCAGCACTCACACACCGGTTCCACCTATTCCACATGTACCACCTGTTCTAACTACCTGTTCCACATGTACCACCTGTTCTAACTACCTGTTCCACATGTACCACCTGTTCTAACTACCTGTTCCACCTTCCCCCCCGCCCCCCATATGAGTTGTCCGGCTGACTCCTCCCCCCCTCCGCGTTGTTCGAGCTGACTCCTCCCCACCTCTGCGTTGTCGGCTGACTCCTCCCCCTCACCTCCTCTGCAGCGTAGTGCTTCCTGGCCAGCAGACTCTTCCCCAGCTCGATGCAGGCGGTGAAGCTGTTGTTGCGGGCGTCGATCTCGGCCTTGATGCCCTGGTGGTTGTTCATCAGCAGCTCCACCGACGACACATCTCTGCAACACACACACCGTCAGCTTCAGATCAGAGATGGTGCTCAGCGGACCGCAGAGGACTCGGCATACCTGGGATTCTCCTGGGCCTCGATGAGCCGGATCACGTCGTCCATCCACAGCATGAGGTCTCGGACCATGCTGAAGAACCTGAACTTGTCCCCGGTGTCGAGGAGGCGGACCCTCCGTCCGTCGCAGGCCTCCAGCAGACCCCTCCAGGCCTCCAGCACCTCACTCTCCCTCCGCTGGATGTCGTCGGCTTTGTCTCCGGCGTATGCCGACTGGAGGCGCACCGCGTCCTCCTGCAGCTGCCTCACCTGCACACAGGGCCAAAGGTCAAACGGGTATTGATGAGGGACCGACTGGGATCATGTTTACAAACCACTGCGTCCCCATAAACCCAGTAGGCCCGTCAGGTGCGACCGACCTGTGTCCCCAGGGCCTGGATGTCGTGTTCGAAGGTGGTGTGCATCCTCTGCAGCGTCTCCACTGTGTTCTGGTCGCGGCCCACCTCCTCTGGCAGCTTCTTCTGCTTGTCCAGGATGCGTCCCAGGATCTCCTTGCCATCGTGGTAGAACTTGTGGAGCTCGAAGGAGGCGGCGAGGATCTGTGTCCTGGTGTCGATGAGCTCCAGCAGGTCGGCCCAAGCCTCGTTCAGCCCGTCCTTCCACTCCGCCACTGTGGCCGCATCGCCGTGGCCAGCGTTTATCAGCTCGTCCGCCAGACGATTGACGGCATCCACACGCTCTTGACCGATGTTTCCAGTGTCCCGAGCAAACTCTCGGAAACGCTCCTGCAACATCTGAACACAGGGGACAGGGGTCAGGGGTCAGGGCACTAGACCAGAAGACAAATTGTAGGATTTACAGACGCACAGTCACGTGCTCGTAGTCCTGTCCCAGCTCGTGCGACCCGGCCACCACCTCCCGCTCAGCGATCCACTGCTCGAGGTCGTCCACCTCCCGGTTCAGCTGGAAAAGGCGGAGCCTCTCGTCCAGTTTGCCCCGCCTCTCCTCTGATAGGTCTTTCAGGCCAGCATACAGCTTATCCACCTGAGACTGACGCATGCTGATTCGCTCACTGACACACACACACACACACACACACACACACACACACACACACACACACACACACACACACACACACACACACACACACACACACACACACACACACACACACACACACACACACACACACACACACACACACACACACACACACACACACACACACACACACACACACACACACACACACACACACACACACACACACACACACAGGATGGTGGGTCAGATGGGTCCACATATACATTGATTAGAGCTGCGTGTCCTCTCAGGTGCAGTAAAACACCTCTCGGGGTGCCCATCTGCCACCAGTCCTCTGCTGGTCTTGGACAGCTGGTGGACGGTCTCGGCGTAGTCCTCCACCGCCTGCTCCACGATCTGATGCTTCTTCTGCATGGTGACGGCGCTCAGCTCGTCCTGAGATGGTGATCACATTCATCCTGTTATTGATCTCTGTACTAATAACCAGTTTTATTTGATGATATTTAAGGAGAACCTTGATGTCCCCACCTTGGCCTTCTCCTCTGACATCATGTACAGCTCCTGCTCGCTCATCCAGGCCTCGGCCTCGGCAGCGTCAAAGTAGTATTGCTGGGCTTTGTGCGCCTCCTCCAGCCGGCCATGCCGAAGCTCCGCCTCCTCCATCAGCCGCCTCCACAGCTGCTGCAGGTCGGCCAGGCGCTGCCGGACCTCGTCCTTCAGGAGGCTCTGACTGCGCTGCAGGATGTCATCAATACGAGGCTGGTGGCCCTGCACCTCCTTCTGCAGGGTCTGAGGAGGATATATATATATATATACACATACATACACACAAGTCCAGAGGTCAAAGTCTGAGTGTGATTCTCACACACACACACACACACACACACACACACACACACACACACACACACACACACACACACACACACACACACACACACACACACACACACACACACACACACACACACACACACACACACACACACACACACACACACACACACACACACACACACACACACACACACACACACACACACACACACACACATCAGATCCGGTCTCTGGGACCTGGTTCAGGTCTACAGGACTCACCTGGTTCTTCTTGATGAGCAGCTGGACCGTCTGCAGGTTGTGTCCATGGTCAGAGGACGTAGCAACTGCCATCCTCTCCTGGACCCACAGCTGGAAGACATACAAAGTACTTATACCACGAGACGGGTACTTATACCACGAGATGAGTAGTTCTACTACGAGGCGAGTACTTCTACTAGGAGAAGAGTACTTGTACTCACAATCTCGTCCTCCACGTTGCGGTGGAACTGGTGGACTTCTCTCGACTCCACCAGGAAGTTCTTGCGCCGGCGAAGCGGCTCCAGCAGCTCCTGGAACTTCTCCTCCACCAGCTGCCTCCGCCCGTCCACCTCCTCTGGGTCCTGCACCTCCTGCCCCAGAGCCTTCACCTGAGTCTGCAGCTCCACCACCTCCTTCTGCCGCACCTCCACCTGCTTCTCCAGCATCTACGGGAGGACCACAGTACTGTGAGAATACTAGTACTGATAGTACTACTACACCACCTCCAGCTGATCTCCAGTATCTGCAGGATGAGCACACTACTACTGAGAATACTAGTACTGATAGTACTACTACTCTTTTTGATAATATTGCTGAGTGCAGGAGCATTCAGTAAAAGTATATTTCAGAAGGTTTATGACATCCTGTAGAAGTATAAAGTAGTGTAGATGGAACTACTGAGGTATTTTCCTCCACCAGTACTGCCTCTTGTCTCAGTATTGCCTCTTGTCTCAGTACTGCCTCTTGTCTCAGTACTGCCTCTTGTCTCAGTACTGTGTACCTGTTGCTTCTTCAGCAAGATGTTGACGGAGGTCAGGTCCTTGCCGTAGTCGTCGGACTGGATCTGCCCCTCCAGGCCCCCCATCCACTTGTCCAGGTCGGCACAGCTCTGCGTGAACAGCTCGGCCTTGTTGGCGTCGAACAGACACTGAGCCTTTGTCTGCGTGGTGGACTCTAGCTCCTCCCACATGGCGTGCAGCGCCGCCATCTTCTCCTTCACTACCGCCTCGGTCTCCGGCTTCTCAGAGACCAGCAGCATCCCGTCCTGCAGTCACCCCCCAAGACACTGTCACCTTCAGTATGTTTTCATACGTACATATCTATACATATATGTAAGTGCTGATCTGTTAGTGCTGATCTATTAGTGCTGATCTAACTATATGTCCATCAACAGAGTTCAGAGCCTGGTACCTTCTGGATCTTGTCCAGCCACTCCTTGTTGGACTGCAGCTCGGCCATGAAGGCCTGGTGCTTCAGCCACTTGCTGTGCAGGTTCCTGGCCTCGTCGTAGGTCATGTCCTGAGCCGTGAGCATCTTCTCACTGATCCACAGAGACAGCTGGACACAAATACTAGATTATCACTGAAGTCCAAAAGGTTCATCCTGGGAATAATGCATTGATATCAGCTTCTGGCCATCTGTATCCCTCGAGTGGAGCAGAAACCAGATTTTAAAGAAAGTTACTTTGCTTGAAGCCAAGAAAGCAATGAAACTCACCTCCTGGCAGTCCTGCAGGAACTTCTGCAGATCTCTGTTGTCCTTCAGTCTCATCAGCAGCTCCACTGCAGCCTCCCGGTTCCTCTTGTGTCTGAAACATGAGGACGAGGTCAGATCAAGACGCCATTTATCAACAATGAGGGAACACATTCTCCTACCGGGAGGTAAGGAAACATAATCCCCTTTAACTCAGAACTGAACTTGTCAAGAAGAAGACGTTTAACGGACTCTTATGAAGCCCAGAGATTTGGTGTTATTGTTCCAACATGTCTGAAATGTGAGCTGAAGCTGATGTCCACCTGTTGTCGACGGAGGCGACTCTCTCCTGGATGCGCTCGGCGTTGATGTTTCCGTCGCTTGCCAGCCGTCTGCCGGCCTCCACAACGCCATTGAGCTTGTCTTCGTTGGCGTCCATGGTGGTCATGAAGTCCTCCTGCTTCTTGATGGCAGCCTCTGCACCCTCCAGAGTGGTGGGCATCTCGGTGTGAGCCAGGACGTACTCCTGTGGGGCGAGGACACAGGGTTCAGTACCACTGGAGGGGCCGGGTATGTTTGTGTGAGGAAAAGTCACAAGGTCATTATTGAGTGCTATGGGTTTATCTTCTGGATATCTGTACCTATCTGTACATTACATTTCATTTATCTGAGGCTTTTATCCAAAGCGACTTACATGATATACAGTAGACACAGCAACGGTGAACAATGAGGGTTAAGTGTCTTGCTCAAGGACACAACGACATGGACTGGCTGAGCCGGGGTTTGAACCACCGACCCTCTGATTGAAAGACAGACTTGCTAACCACTGAGCCACAGTTGCCCCCTATCTGTACCTATTTGTACCTATCTGTACCTATCTGTACCTATCTGTACCTGTATTCTGTGCAGATGGTGGTGCTGCTAGTCCTCTGAGGACCTGAAAATCCATGCAGATCAGGAAAATACACGTCCTGAGCTGGTTGAATAAAGCTTTTCTTTTTTTTAATAAGTGGAATGTGGCCACCAAAGACTTGGACATTAAAGAATAATGTCAAAATATGGGTTGTTGTCAAAGTCTCAATTTCAGGTTCTCTGGTCAGCAGTGAATTTATCACTGAGAAACTTGCTAGAATGAGTCCAATCCTGATCCCCATGACATTAAAGACACTAGACTGCAGTTAGGAGAATCTGTTTGGCTTTACCTGGTTGTTGAGGAAGGCCTCTGCCTGCTTGGTGTCCCTGAGGAACAGCTGGTAGGCATGAGACTGGGACAGCAGGTTCTGTCGGTTCTCCCACATCTTGTGCAGCTCGTTCCAGCCGGTGTCAAGCGCCTGCAGCCTCTGTCGGAGGAACATGTACTGCACGTCCGTCTGGCCCTGTGTCACCATCTCCCCCATGTCCCGCATCTTCTGGAAGTCCTCTTCATAGTTCTGGATCTCGTTCTTGATGCCTTCGTGCTGGGCCATGAGCTTCTCGGCCTCAGCCAGAGTGTTGGGCATGTCCTCGGAGGCGATGGCCGTCTGAGTGCGTGACAGCCAGGTCTGGAAGTCGTCCAGCTCGCGCAGGAACTGCTGCAGCTTCCTGGCCTCGCCTAGGGACTCCTCGCGGTTCTTTAGAGTGTTCTTCATTTCCTCCCAGACGGCGGTGATCTCAGCCAGGCGGCCCGTGATGGCCTTTGCCTGGTCGGGGTGCTCCTCTGCCAGCTGCTGGGCCTCGCCTTGCAGGTCGCCCAGTTTGTCCTCGATGGCCGCCAGGTCACGCTCCATGCCGGTCAGTTTACGCTGCAGGGCCATGACCCCAGTGAGGTCGTTGCCCAGTTCCTGGGTGGACTCGATGACTTTGGTCTTCTCTTTGATCCAGGACTTTGTCTCGTTGCAGTCGAGGTGGTAGTTCTGCACACCCAGAGCCGAGTTCAGGGACTCTTTCTTCTGGTCCACCAGATCTCGGAACTGGCTCCACCTAGAAGTAGAGGATAGGATCATCACAGTCCACAGGTACGACCATACCAACAGTTTCATGGTGTTTACACTGAGGACAAACAGACTTAGTTGCATCTTCTTATTTTGTTAAATATTACACGTTTTATCCATTTGTACCTGTTGTTGAGTTTATCCTGCTGGATTTTGATGTCCTTTTCACTCGGGTGACCATTGTGCATCAGCTGCCGGGCGATCTGGTTTACCACAGCAACACGAGATGCCTGGTTGTTCATCTCCGGCTCCAGACTCTCAAACCTGCCAAGGAGACAGTCCACATGAATACAGTGCTGACAGGAAAGGGATGGACAGTTACTAACATGTATGCAGCATCTTGTAGTCCTACCTGTGCTGTACGACCTCAAGGTCTTCCAGTTTCTCTGGGATCTCCATGCTGTTCAGCCACTGCTCCTTCTCGTCGATCCAGACCTCACAGGCGTTGGCCTCGCTGAACATCTTGTAGCGTGCCAGAGCATCGTGCAGTGCCTGCTTCCTTAGCTTCGTCAGTTCTGTCACCTCCTTGTGGCGCTCCTCGATGCAGGCCAGACATCCACGCACCTCCTCCGACTCCGCCTCCTCTTGAGGCAGTAAGGCAGCCTGCTCGTGGAGTGAGTCAATGACCGGCCGGTAGCTGGCCACCTCTGCTGCTGCATCCTTGTGCTTCCTGAAGAGAGCCTGGGTGGAGAATTCATCATGGCCCGTCTCTCCGCTGGAGACGATTCGTAGGGCGTCCAACGTCCAGGCGTCGACATCATCTGCGTCGGCCTGGAACTGGTGAAGTGCCAGAGCCTCCTCCAGCCTCTTCCTTCTCACCGCTGCCAGCTGCTCCAGCGCCGCCCACTGAGCCTGCAGGTCATCGATACGCTCCTGGATCTTGGTGGCAGCGAAGTGGTCGGTCTGCACCATAACCTGGCCCTCTGTGATGGTGTGCCTGAGGTGGCCGGCGCGGCCGCTCATCTCATCCTCCAGGGCGCGTTGTTGGCTGAGGAGGCGCAGCACCCCCGTCAGGTCCTTGCCGTGCTCGACAGAGGACAGGATCTGCTCTTTCTCACGGATCCAGCCTTCCTCTTCGGCCATCTCCCAGAAGAACTTCCAGAGACGGCGGGACTCCTCCAGGCGGGCGCGGCGCTCAGCAGCCAGCTGGGTCAGCTCCTGGTAGCAGAACTCCAGGTGGGAGACCCGGTCCTGGATAACCTGAGGGTCGCAGGGCTTGTAGCCTAGACAAGAACACACTATTATCAGGACTTAGCTGATTTTGTTCTTGTTTTTAAGTTCTGAAGTAATCTGAACTTTACACTGCAGCCACAAACCACTAAAGCCGGGAGCTTTTACTGATTGGTCAAAGTAAAATGCCTGACTAGTGTCCCTGTTCCTCGTTAGGAAAACATTTGTGAAAGCAGAACAAAAAACAACTGATGAATAATTAAATTCAACAGAGACGAGGACGCTGCTCACCGTCATCGTTGACGGAGTACTTGGTGGCGTTGGTGCCGACTGCCGTCACCCGGTCAGCCTGGATGGCGATGTCAGCCTCCACCAGGGCGTGTTTCTGCAGCAGGTCCTCCACACCCAATAGATGCTTCCCATAATCCTGAGACAGCAGCAACATCTGGAAACCAAAGACAGACGAGGACGAGTTAGGGTGGCAGTGATCAGCTTCTGTTTCTGGTTTTTGAGCTAAACACATCCTGGCCTTCTCTGTGCTGGACGATCTCCATCTTCTCCATGTTTGGGTTTGTTCCATCAGTGTACCTTCATCTCGTCCATCCAGTCCATGATGTAGAGCATCTCCTGGAAGACTCTCTGCAGGCCCAGGTTCATCTCCAGCCTCTGTCTGCGGGCCTTCAGCAGCTCCAGCAGGTACTCCCACAGCCGGATCACGTTGTCCTTCCTGGCCGTGACGCGCTTGATGTCGTGGTAGTGCTCCACCTCCAGCTCCTTGGCCACAGAGACCACGGCCTGGACGCGCTCCTCGTACGCTGTGATGTCCGTCTCTATTGCCTCGTGCTTCTTGGTTGCCGCCTCGACGGCCTGTAGGTCAAACCCAAAGTTGTCCTGGAGAGAAAGGAGGCAGCGGTGCTCATGAAACAAACACATGCAGTTTAATTTCAGTTGCACCTGCATGCCACTGATGGCAGTGGGTCTTCTCACCTGCGACACCAGCCTCTGGTTCTCACTGAGCCAGGTCTCTCTCATGGCCGCCTTGCGGTCGAAGCGTCTTGCGAGTTGTTCCAGTTTCTCCTGACGAATCAGCTCCATTCTCAGAGCCAGCTCCCTCTCATGCTCCGCCTTCTCCAGTCGCTCCCAGGCCTACCGGCGAACACCATCAAACACTTGCTCTCAAATGATTGTACTGATTCAATTCATCACTGTTTAATACGCATAATCCTTGTGTTCGAGGTACTGATGGTGTTTTGTATTCAACGTTCATGACTGGAGGATCTGAACCTCCGGCCTGGAGGTGAAGCAGTTCTCACCTTGTTGATATCCGAGATGAGCTTTCCCTCTCGGGGCATGTAAACCTTCTGGTTGTTGGCTCTCATCTTACTCTGGATGGTGAACAGAAGAACCTCCAAGTTTCCCTTCTCTGTGAACCTGAACAGGAAGAGGACAAGAGTTAAGAGGAGCAAACAGAGGTTGGCTTTCATACAGCCGTCGGTTTGAGTTCTGAAATGTTTTGTTAGATGAAACTACAAGCCAGAGGTTCTGACTTCGGGGGTTTCTCCACTGTTCGATAGGTGTTGAAGGCTTGAAGCTGCTGCTGGACTCCGACCAGAGAGTTGGCGAACTTCCTGTTGTTGAGGATGATGATGGTCTGTTCGATCCACTCCAGCAGGTCTGAGGCCAGAGACTCGTACTTCTCGATCATCTTCTCCGTCTCGATGGCGTTATCCAACACCTGGACCGAGAAATAGAGACGTGTCATATGCTTGATTCGGTCTGTCTGCTCTTCATGTCGCTTCAATTCTTCTTCTTTTATTGTCCTGAACCTTGAACATTACCAGGACTTTGTTTATCATATTTATACATACACTCAGATCAGTAAAGACAAACATGTCCCATTAAAACCACAGTGTTTAAACGTTACGAGCAGCTCGGCATGCAGCGGCTTTCCTGATTTGAATTTGAATTTTATTAGGATCCCCATTAGCTGATGCCGAAGACATCAGCTACTCTTCCTGGGGTCCACACAAAACATATAACAAAGAAGAAATCAACATACAAAACAACAGATAAAAGAAGGAAAAAGAATAGATGAGTACATAAAAGTAAAATTTAGTAATACATACTAGGATCCAGTTCAGGCAGCCATGAAGTGTCGCTTCACTTGTTTTTTGAAGCTAGCTTTGTTCTGCGTTTTTAAAATATGATCTGGAAGGGAGTTCCATTCAACCATAGCTCTATATTACTGTGCGTTGTTTTGAGTTTGTTTTGATTGTCGGAATTGTGTAGTTACCACTGGTGGCATGTCTGGTGGGGTATGTGTGCACATTAGAGCTGAGTGTGAGCTGCCTAAACAAACAGTCAGGCTTTGTAATGTATTAATGGTTTTTATGTAAGAAAGAAGTGATGCCTTTAACCTAACATCAACTTTCAGCCAGGAGAGTTGGTCATGCATGTTGTTATGTTGGCTCTTAGTGTGCACTTAAGGGCAAGCCTAGCTGCTCTGTTCTGTACTCGTTGAAGCTTCCCTAGATTCATTTTTGTGGTACCTGACCAGACCACCGGGCCATAATCTAGGTGTGACAATACCAGAGTCTGCAGGACCTGTTTGGTCAGTTGAGGTGTTAAAAAAGAAGACTACAGATATGTTTCTCCCCATCTTTTGCACCAGTAAATCTATATGTCTTGACCATGATAATTTACAGTCTAAGGTTACACCCAGAAGCTTTGTTTCCTGTACTTGCTCAACAGCAACATTGTTCAGTACCAGATTTAGCTTGGGTTTAGATCTTAATGAGTGTTTTGTTCCAAATACAATGCTCTTAGTCTTAGATATGTTCAGGACAAGTTTGTTATCGGAGATCCATTTAAATACCATCTGCAACTCTTTGTTGAGGGTTGAGGTGATTTCCTCAACTGTTGGTGCAGACATATAGAGTGTTGAATCATCTGCATACATAGACACACAGGCTTTTTTACAAACAAGTGGGAGATCATTTGTAAAAATCGAGAAGAGCAGTGAACCTAGTGAAGAACCCTGCGGAATCCCACACTGTATATGTTTTGCATTTGAGAGGCTTCCGTTAAAGAAAACCTTCTGTGTCCTATTAGTTAGGTAACTTTTGATCCATGCTATGGCAGATGGAGTAAAGCCATAACACTTGAGTTTCCTCAATAGCAAGCTATGATCAATGACATCAAAGGCAGCACTAAAGTCTAATAGTACTGCTCCTACAATATTCTGTTGATCAATAGATTTTAACCAATCATCTGTCATTTGAGTGAGCACTGTGGATGTTGAGTGTCCTTCCCTGTAAGCATGCTGGTAGTTGCTTGTCAAATTGTTCGCTGAGAAGTAGCATTGTATCTGATTAAATACAATTTTTTCCAAGAGTTTGCTTATAACAGGTAACAAGCTGATAGGTCGACTGTTTGCGCCAGTAAAGGCAGTACGAGTATTTTTAGGTAGTGGGATTACCTTAGCCTCTTTCCAGATTTGGGGAAACATAGTACTGTCAAGACTAAGATTAAAGATGTAGCATATGGGAGTGGCAATATGGCCCGTTACCATCCTCAATAGCTTCCCATCCAGGTTATCAATACCAGGTGGTTTCTCATTATTAATAGACAATAATAGTTTTTCCACTTCTTCCATAGTCACATTACAGAATTCAAAGGAGCAATTCTTGTAATTCATTATTTTGTCTTGTATACATGAATACAATGGCTCACAGTATGGTGTTGGCATTTCCTGCCTGAGTTTACAGACTTTGACAGAAAAATAATCGTTAAAATAATTGGCAATATCTACAGGTTTAGTTATAAAAGACCCTTCCACTTCAATGAAAGATGGAGTCGGGTTGCTCTTTCTGCCCATGATGTCATTTAGGGTGCTCCAGAGCTTCTTTCCATCATGTTTTATGTCATTAATCCTGGATTCATAATACAATTTTTTCTTCTTTTTGTTCAATTTAGTGACATAGTTCCTCAGTTTACAATATACTTGCCAATCAGATGTGCAGCCTGACCTTTTTGCCACTCCTTTTGCGTCACCCCTCTGAGCCATGCATTCTTTTAATTCATCATCAACCCAGGGAGCCCTAACAGCTCTAACAGTCAGCCTCCTTACAGGTGCATGTTTATCCATAACTGGAACCAACAGTTTAGTGAAAACATTAAGCGCAGTGTCTGGGTCTCTCTGTTTACTGACATGAGACCAACAAATCTTACTAACATCATCCACATATGAATCACGACAGAAACCCCTGTACGATCTTTTATATACAATTTTTGGCCCAGCCTTTGGAACTTTAGTCTTCCTAGATATGCCCACTAAATTATGATCGCTAAAACCAATAGAAACAGATACGGCTTTCGAGCAGAGTTCAGCAGCATTGGTGTAAATGTGATCAATGCATGTGGATGATACAGTTCCTGTTTTGTTAGTGAACACCCTGGTTGGTTGGTTAATAACCTGAATCAGATTGCAGGCACTGGTACTACTAAGAATTTTCTTTTTCAGAGGACAGCTTGATGCAAGAAAATTTATGTTTAGGTCTCCCAGGACATAGATTTCTTTGTTTTCATCGCATGCTCTATCAAACATTTCACAAAGATTATCAAGATACTGACTGCTAGAGCTTGGTGGCCTGTAACAGCATCCCAGCAATATAGGTTTTAGGTGAGGTAGGTGAACCTGTAACCATAGCATTTCCACATCACATGACATTAGATCCCTTCTTAGCTTAACAGGGACGTGGCTCTGAATGTACATTGCAACTCCTCCCCCAAAGATGTCCCTGTCCTTTCTATAAATGCTGTATCCTTGTATCTCCACTGTAGCATCATCAAATGTATTATCTAGATGAGTTTCAGAGATGGCTAGAATATGAATTTTGTTAGTCGTTAACAAGTTATCTATATCTTGAACTTTATTTCTTAAGCTACATATATTCACATGAGCTATTTTTAGCCCTTTCTTGGGAAGTGTTGACATCAATATGGTGAAGGATGATTAATATTCAGTCCAGAGTGTGTGTGTCCTCCCGAAATTACGAACCCGTATTCTTGGCTGATCTTTCCCCTCCTACAGTCCTTTGGGAGGGAGGGTGGACAATGAGTCTATTATAGCGGATGTAGGCAATGTTTGCCTTTGACCGTTCAGCTTTCATGATTGGAATGAGTTCCTTTCGTTTCAGCCTTACGGCCTCAGAGTAGTCCTCGTTAAGGTAGATGCTCGTGCCTCTTAGCATGTTTGCTCTTGCCATAACAGCCGCCTTGTCCTTCAATCTTAAAAACTTGACGACGATTTGTCTGTGTCGGTCTCCTGCTGTTGTCGGATCACCAGTCCTGTGGGCTCGCTCCACCTCGATCCGTTCCTCGTCCATTTCCAACTTTTCAGCTAGAGTCCGGCGGACCTTGTTCTCTGTTTCCTCCCAGCTTTCACGTTGAGACTCCGGAATGCCGTCAATAATGATGTTGTTCCTTTTGGACTGTCCCTCGAGATAGTCAACTTTACCATTCAGTGATAGTGCAGATTCGCATACCGTGTTTATGTCTCTGCGTGCATCTCTGCACATTGTTGTAATCTCGTCGCTGGTCTTTTTCTGATTATCTACCTGCGTTTGTGTGTAGTCCAGGCTCTGTTTATATTCCGTGAAGTCTTTTACGAGGTCGTCGACTCGCTTGTTTGTTGTCTCCATGAATAGTTGTAAAAATGTTTTGAAGTTCTTTTCCTGGAGATCCATCATGTCTTTAAAGAAAACGTTCTGCTGTTCTAACATTCCTGTTAGGACATTAACAGTAACGTATTCCTCATCAGTAGCGAACTCTTTCGCCGATTTTTTCGGAGGCATTTCCGCTTCCGCTAGATGAGTATTATTCAACATTCTCTGCATGGCCGCCACTGTATAGACATGTACCACAAGGCTATGCATATATAGCATATCTATAACCCTTATATATATATATGTTTGTGAGACAGTCAATGCTCGGATGTGATAACAGGAAGTCATCACGATGTGATAACAGGAAGTCATCATGATTTGATAACAGGAAGTCATCATGATTTGATAATAGGAAGTCATCATGATATGATAACAGGAAGTCATCACAACATGATAACAGGAAGTCAACATGATGTGATAACAGGAAGTCATCATGATTTGATAACAGGAAGTCATCATGATTTGATAATAGGAAGTCATCATGATATGATAACAGGAAGTCATCACAACATGATAACAGGAAGTCAACATGATGTGATAACAGGAAGTCAACATGATGTGATAACAGGAAGTCATCACGATGTGATAACAGGAAGTCATCATGATTTGATAACAGGAAGTCAACATGATGTGATAACAGGAAGTCATCACAACATGATAACAGGAAGTCAACACGATGTGATAACAGGAAGTCATCATGATATGATAACAGGAAGTCATCATGATTTGATAACAGGAAGTCATCATGATTTGATAATAGGAAGTCATCATGATGTGATAACAGGAAGTCATCACAACATGATAACAGGAAGTCAACATGATGTGATAACAGGAAGTCATCACAACATGATAACAGGAAGTCAACACGATGTGATAACAGGAAGTCATCACGATGTGATAACAGGAAGTCATCATGATTTGATAACAGGAAGTCATCATGATTTGATAATAGGAAGTCATCATGATTTGATAATAGGAAGTCATCATGATATGATAACAGGAAGTCATCACAACATGATAACAGGAAGTCAACATGATGTGATAACAGGAAGTCAACACGATGTGATAACAGGAAGTCATCATGATATGATAACAGGAAGTCAACATGATGTGATAACAGGAAGTCATCACAATGTGATAACAGGAAGTCATCATGATGTGATGATCTTGAAGAATTATATAAACTATAAAATGCTAATCTAACTAATATCGCTCCTTCATCAAGGTGATCTCTGAGGAAGGAGCTGCCATTTGTTTCCGGGGGAGTGGCTTATCCAGCTAACTTTTGCGCTGGAGCAGGTTTAAGTTTATGGATGTGTTGCTATGGTGATTTTGCCAAACTTGCTTCGTGGAACCGAAAAGACTGACTTGTATAATCTTATCCTGAAAATGATCGGGCTAACTCAGTTAGCCAGGTACAAGGAACGGGGCCCCGGTGTAAATCCATGTTTTTAAAGTATTTATGTGTTCCTTTATATCTGAGGAAGGGTTCATGTCAATGCGTTCTGCTAGAGAACACACCGCCATTGGATATGAACTGGTATTTCTAATATTATTCTGGTGAATATAATATTCAAAGTCAAGATTTGTTGGTGTTTGAATCTGTTGTCTGACCTTTCCGATGCGTTTGCCCTCCACCTTCAGAGCTTTCATCTTGGAGAAGTAGTGGTAATACGTCACCACGTAGGTGATGACGGACTTCTCATCAGGATGGTCCACGCTGATATCTGCAACACAACAAAGTTAAACTGGCTGTATTTCAGGTCAGGTTTAGTTCAACTGGCTGTGTTCAGGCAAGTTTAGTTAAACTGGCTATATTTCAGGTCAGGTTTAGTTAAACTGGCTGCTTCAGTCAGGTTTAGTTAGACTGGCGGCTTCAGTCAGGTTTAGTTAAACTGGCTGCTTCAGTCAGGTTTATTTAGACTGGCTGCTTCAGTCAGGTTTAGTTAGACTGGCTGCTTCAGTCAGGTTTAGTTAGACTGGCTGCTTCAGTCAGGTTTAGTTAGACTGGCTGCTTCAGTCAGGTTTAGTTAGACTGGCTGCTTCAGTCAGGTTTAGTTAGACTGGCTGCTTCAGTCAGGTTTAGTTAGACTGGCTGCTTCAGTCAGGTTTAGTTAGACTGGCTGCTTCAGTCAGGTTTAGTTAGACTGGCTGCTTCAGTCAGGTTTAGTAGACTGGCTGTTTCAGTCAGGTTTAGTTAGATTTCGGTCGTACCTTCCGGGTCCAGCAGCCTGGTGAGGCCCAGGTGCTGCTCCGCCAGGTTGAAGGCGTTCTGCAGGTTGTGGTGAGCGTTGGACTTCTTCAGTTTGTCAAAATCAATCAAATCAGGTCTGGAAATAAAAACAACTTTATTTACACAAATGGTTTAAAGTTTGAGATGTCTGAGATATTAACGTCACTAAAAGCTGATTAATAATGTGAACACTATGTATGAAGATTAAAGTGATGAAGATGTGACGAAGAGCTCACCTGTGCTTGTGGATGAGGGCGTTGAAGGCCATGCCGTCCCTCCAGCTGGTGCTGAAGTTACGGATGTTCACGTTGGAATACCTGAAGAAGACGAGGTCAGTCAGCAGGTAGTACATGTATTGGTAGTAGTAATTTAAGGGTTATTGTTTTGGGTTGATTGTTTGCTTTGTATCTGCCTTATTGGTTGTTGACGTATGCTTAGATAATATTGTATTTGAAGAATTCATAGAGGCGTTATGCTACTTTCTCTCTAATAGATAAATCTGACTTTTATTTTGAAAAGGTAAAATTAATGGCATATTTGTTTTATGTTTGAATGTGAATTTGACAGTACGGCTATGGATCTTGTTACGGACGGATGAGCATTTATACATTTAAAAAAGTGTAATAGTTTAATGGACCCTTATGAGGCTAAAGCTCATAAGGGTCCAAACTGATAGTTTACAAGTTTAATGAATGTATTTTCATCCAAAGGAAGAAGATAAAGGAGTAATTTAAGTTTCATGCCACTTCATAAACGGGGATCCGTTACAGTAGTTGTACTAGAGTCAGGAGAAGTAGAGTCGGAATTAGTAGTAATAGAATCAGTAGTAGTAGGAGTAGTACTACTAGAAGTATAGGTACTGCAGGAGTTGTAGTAGTAGTAGTACTAGTATAAGTACAGGTACTGTAGGAGTCTCACCCGGCCGTCTTCATCTGACACCAGAGCAGCAGAGCGTCTTTAGCTGATCTCTTCTCTTTGTTGTCTTCAGTCTCCACGCTGATGTCCTGGATCTGAGACAAGCATATCAGTCACACCTCCACTTGCACACACACACCTGTACACACACCTCACCTGTACACACACCTGTGCACACACCTCCACCTGTACACACACACCTGTACACACATCTCCACCTGTACACACACACACACACACACACCTGTACACACACCTCCCTTGTACACACCTGTACACACACCTCACCTGTACACACACACACACACACACACCTGTACACACACCTCCACCTGTACACACCTGTACACACATCTCCACACACTTCCACCTGTACACACACCTTCACATGTACACACCTGTACACACACACACACACACACACACACACACACACACACACACACACACACACACACCTCCACCTGTACACACACACACCTATACACACCTGTACACACGCACACCTGTACACACACCTGTACACACACCTCTACCTGTACACACCTGTACACACACCTGTACACATATCTCCACCTGTACACACACACACACACACACACCTGTACACACACCTCCCTTGTACACACCTGTACACACACCTCACCTGTACACACACACACACACACACACCTGTACACACACCTCCACCTGTACACACCTGTACACACATCTCCACACACTTCCACCTGTACACACACCTTCACATGTACACACCTGTACACACACACACACACACACACACACACACACACACACACACACACACCTCCACCTGTACACACACACACCTATACACACCTGTACACACGCACACCTGTACACACACCTGTACACACACCTCTACCTGTACACACCTGTACACACACCTGTACACATATCTCCACCTGTACACACACCTCCACCTGAACACACCTGTGCACACACACACCTGTACACAAACCTGTACACAGACACACCTGTACACACCCACACCTGCACACACACCTGTACACACCTCTACACACACACCTGTACACACACCTGTACACAGACCTCCACCTGTACACACACACACCTGTATACACACCTCCACCTGTACACACACCTCCACCTGTACACACACCTCCACCTGTCTGGGTTTCCATGACGAGCTGTTTAATAACTTTACCATAAAGTTCAACTGCATTAATGAAAGTTAAAGCACACCAGAATATTTACTAAATTAATTTACCATCTAGTCTTTTTTGTTCTGTTCCGATTTTTTTAATTAAAGTAAACAAAATAAAAAAACATGTTAATCTTTACCTGTAAATACAGGTAGATAGAGTACTCATCTATGTGCTTGTACTACTTCATTAGCAAAAGAAGTACTTGTGTACCTGCTCTCTCAGGTGGGCGTTACCTGGAAGCGCAGGATGATGGTCCAGATGAGGCCCAGCGTCAGGCGGTGGTTCCCGTCCACGATGTCGTGGCAGCCCATGTTCTCCAGGTGAACCCGCTGCTCCTTCAGGAACTGCAGCGCCTTGTCCACGTTCTCCAGGCAGTGGATCCGCATGCGGCCTTTGGTGGGCTTCGGCTGGGGGTAGAGTGTGTTCTGAGTGTGTACTCTTTGTTCTGAGTGTGTCCTCTGTTTATTCTG
>CM042219.1:29432906-29437906 GCA_023566465.1 Cottus gobio | reverse complement strand
TTGAATAAAATGCCAGGGCCCCATAAGGATAGACTAGAAACCAACATGTGTGAGGTTATCTCTCAAAAACATATTAGCGCCTGCAATGGAGAATGTTCTTTTACCTCAAGGGCCCCATAAGGATAGACTAGAAACCAACGTGTGTGTGAGGTTAAGTGGCTCCATGGCTGCTAGATTGGATATATGCGTTTCAGATTAAATCTGATCCCTCAATCTGATGTCCATCATATAACCCAATGAGTAACTTGACTGAAACGCTGCATCAAAACAATGTGAACACATCCCTATCTTGCCAATAGAACTACATTGTGTACAGGTCAACATAAATAGCTTGTGACAACAGTGTGTATATTACTCCTTACCTGGTCTTTAGCTTCTTTTGTTTCCAATTTGTCATGGGAAGCCAGATCTAAAGGCGTCTCTGTCTCCACTGCAGGAGCCTGATTGTTTGTCAGCTGGAATTAAGATTGGAAAAAAGTACTACATTTAGAAATTATAGTAATGATGCATGTTGAGATACTCACAAGTTGCAAAAATGAGCTTATGCGAAAAAGATTTTTGAAACAGCCTATAACTTAAAACCGAGTGCATGGTCTATTCTAGAGGTCTAACATGCCTCACAACAACATTTAGGGTGCTGCACTTGTTCATATTCAAAATACTCTGTAAATCAGGGGTGGGCAAACTTTTTGGCTCAGGGGCCACATTGACTTTTAAAATTTGACAGACGGGCCGGGCCAGTATCAGATGGATAGAGAGTGTTTGTGTGAACCAATATAAATTATAAGTAAAAGCCAATAACTAAAAAGTAAAGAGAACTTACATTACTTACTAACGAATATAACTTAAATGACTCAGCTTTTTTGTTTAACTTGCTGGCTAAGTCTTCGTCAATTAGTTCTACACGCTGTCATGCGTGATGAACTCAATTTTTCAAATTTGTTTTTGCTCTCTGGACACAAGAGACCTGCTGTCTCTACCATGCATTCTTTCAAAAACTCCCCTTAAGAGAAAGGCTTGCTGGCTTTTGCTAATTTAAATGCTAGCAAATAACTTGCCTTGGTGCTTGATACTTGACTAGCAGTTTGTCTAAAAAAAGCCCCCCTGTTGCAGAGGGGCTCAATGCAGGAAGCTGGCAGGAGGCTGGCAGGCAGAACCCTATATGTCACATGAGTCCCGTGGGTCTGATGTGCGTTCGTTATGCAGTATAAAACGGACCATGTCTCCGTGGCGCGCTGGCCTGTGGGGGAGGGGTGGAGGTGAGCAGACAGCAGCAGCTGGACTCGCAGCCTGATGCGCTGCAGAAAGCACGGCACGTAAAGACCGCTGTAACGCTTCTCCGTTCCCGACTTGAGTTAAGAGTCACTGAACAACAGACGGCTCACCCAGACGGCTTCACCATCTTTGCTGGAGATTTCAACCAAGCAAATCTCAAGACTGTCCTTCCCAAACTACATCAGCATGTTGATTTCCCAACAAGAGGGGACAACATTTTGGATCAGGTCTACACAACACACAAAGGAACGTACAAGGCCTCCCCCCTCCCCCACATAGG
Organism: Cottus gobio; assembly: GCA_023566465.1. Taxonomy (NCBI): domain Eukaryota; kingdom Metazoa; phylum Chordata; class Actinopteri; order Perciformes; family Cottidae; genus Cottus; species Cottus gobio. Next base: position 29,436,351 of record CM042219.1, on the reverse strand, counting down.
ACTCTCTGACCACATCACCGTCATGCTAATGCCAGCATACAGACCCAGAGTGAACGTCTCCAGACCGGTTCTGAAGCAGGTCCGGGTGTGGCCAAGACTGCTTCTGCTCAACAGACTGGGAAATGTTTAAGCAGGCAGCCACATACAACAACCACACAGACATTGGGGAGTACACAGACACTGTTACTTCTTACATTAGTAAGTGCATTGATGATGTGACCCACGTAAAGACCATCACCACTCGGGCTAACCAGAAGCCGTGGCTGACAGGGGAAGTCCACCGGCTCCTGAGGGCCAGGAACAAAGCCTTCAGAGCCGGGGACGAAATGGACCTGAGAACAGCGAGAGCCAACCTGTGCCACAGCATCAGGAAAGCAAAACAGGATTACACAAACAAGATAACCTGTCACTTCAAAGACAGCAGAGACACACAGAGCCTGTGGCAGGGCATTCAGACCATCACAGACTATAAACCCGCGCCACAGACCTGCAACAGCAACATCTCTCTGCTTAACGACCTCAACAGTTTCTTTGCACGGTTTGAAGCACAGAACAGCACTCGTCCACACAAGACTCCGCCCCCTCCCCATGACCAGGTCCTGTGCGTGTCTGCTGCCAGCGTGAAGAGGACTCTCTCCACTATCAACACCCGCAAGGCAACAGGTCCAGACAACATCCCTGGTCGTGTGTTGAGGGACTGCGCAGAGGAGCTTAAGGACGTCTTCACGGATGTCTTCAACACTTCTGAGACAAGCTGTTGTTCCATCGTGCTTCAAGGCCACCACCATCATACCTGTGCCAAAGAAATCCACTCCATCCTGCTTCAATGACTATCATCCAGTGGCACTTACCCCCATAATCATGAAGTGCTTTGAACGACTAGTCATGTCACACATCAAATCCATTCTCCCCCCCACCCTGGACCCTTCCAGTTTGCATATCGTCCCAAACGGTTCACGGAGGATGCAATCTGCTCTGCTCTCCACCCAGCCCTCACCCACCTGGACAAAAAAGACTCATATGTGAGAATGCTGTTCATATACTTTAGTTCAGCATTCAACACCATCATCTCAAAACAACTCATCTGCAAACTTGACCAGCTGGGACTCAACGCCTCGCTGTGTAACTGGCTGCTGGACTTCCTCAGTGAGAGGCCACAAGCAGTACGTGTCGGCAACAACACCTCGAGCAGCATCACACTGAGTACAGGGGCCCCTCAGGGGCTCACGTGGTGCGGAGACAACAACCTCCTGCTCAACTACAGCAAGACCAAGGAGATTGTTGTTGACTTCCGGAAAGGGCACACTCACCCACCACTGACCATCAACGGTGCGGACATTGAGCGAGTCAACAACACCAAATTCCTGGGGGTGGACATCAGCGAGGTCCTCTCCTGGACAGCCAACACGTCATCACTGGCAAAGAAGGCACAGAGGCGTCTCTACTTCATCCGCAAGCTGAGGAAAGCAGGAAGCCCCCCATCCATCATGTGCACCTTCTACCGTGGCACCATTGAGAGCATCCTGACCAGCAGCATCACTGTGTGGGGCGGAAGCTGCACAGACTACAACAGGAAAGCCCTGCAGTGCATAGTGAATGCAGCTGGACGGATCATTGGTGCCTCACTCCCCCCCCTCCCCTCCCCTCCCTGCAGGACATATATGACACCCGCCTCACCCACAAAGTGACCATGATTGTGAGCGACTCCTGCCACCCCTCACACGGTCTCTTCAGCCTCCTGCCCTCCGGTAGGAGATACCGGAGCCTCCGGGCTCGCACCACCAGGCTGTCCAACAGCTTCATCCACCAGGCTGTCAGGAAGCTGAACTCTCTCCCCACCCTCCCACTCCGTCCTCTTTAGACACACACGTCTAAATGCTGCTGAACTCTGTCTGTTGCTGACATACACATAGTCTTTAAACCTTTTTGCACTTTATTATTATTATTATTCACTTATTGTTGGACAGAAGAGAAACGTACTTTCAATCTTTTGTATGTTTGCACATATGTAAAAATTGACAATAAAGCTGACTTTGACTGTGTACATTACTCCATTACCTGGTCTGTAGCTTCATTTGTGTTCAATTCGTCATGGGAAGTCAGAACTAAAGGCGTCTTACTCTCCACCTCCACAGCAGGAGCCTGGTCGTTTGTCACCTGGAATTCAAATAAAAAGCAAAAACTAATATAGATCTGAAAGATCACATGGACACCCATAGATACACTAGCTGTAATGTTTCACTAGGAAATGTTAATGTATTGCAGTTGTATTTATAGTGTTGTGTATGACAATATGTTAACCGTATTATTCCAGTTGTGTAAAACTTATGGGCAAATAATAAATATGAAAACATAATTCTAAAGCAGTCAGAAAGTTTACTTTCATAGCTTATAATCATCACAGCATTAAAAAAGTAACCGGAGCAAAGTAACACTGCATCCAGTCCTGTGACTGTAAGACACGACACGACACGACATGTCACACTGCTCAAGAAGGTGACACACATCAATGAATATATTTTCGTTTTGACCCCAAGTCTGTTTTACAGTGTGAGGGTTACAGCTGAACCAATAAGGCCAATATGATGTCATACACCTGCAATAGATTCATATAACAGAATACACTTGTAGTTAAATCAGATGTATCGTGCTCTAGATGAAGCAGTGATATTATAAATCTATTCACACACACAATTTATCGCCAACTTTGTTCCTTTTAGTCTGAATTATTAATTTTACGTCTTAGTATTTGTGCAATATTATTCAACAATTCATGCACAGAGCTCATTCAATTACTGAATAAGCAACTGCGTAAGAAGAGTGTCCAGCCCCTTAATGTATTCACGGTTCAGACATAGACTCTTATTACACTATCTGGTTAACATTGTCAGCTTCACGTGCCGTGTGTTTGTTTACCTCGCGCAGCTAAAACCGGAAGTAGCTTCTCCGGCCGTGAGCCAGCACCACGTTCACACCCACATAGTTATAAACACACACTGACAACCAGTCGAATTAAAACGGAAAACACATTAAACACATAACGCTTCATTACATGTAATACCGGAGGTTTTGGTTAGCGAGAGAGCTCCTGCTATGAGCTATACATGTTAACGGGCGGACGGCGAACTCGGCTTGAGAGACCAAACTACGCGACTACGTGACCGCTTGAGAGACCAAACTACGCGTTTACCAACATCGCCATCGCCCCAACATCCCGCCGAATTAAAACGGAAAACACATTAAGCATATAAAGCTTTCTTACGTGTATACCGGAGGTTTGGGGAGGCTGGCAATTCGTGCTATCGGCAGTGCATGTTACCGGGCGAACTCACGTTACGGCCTGAGACACCGGAGGCAACATCCGGCCGAATTAAACGTGTTTAGTGCCCTCGTCACTAAACGAACAACCCTCGGGTTCTTGCGAGTATTCACTCCGTTGAGAAAG
>CM042219.1:29287906-29412906 GCA_023566465.1 Cottus gobio | reverse complement strand
TAAACAACCAAAGAACCAGACTATAGTGGTTTGTAAACAATTCTTGTTTAACATATAAACAACCGAAGAACCAGACTATAGTGGTTTGTAAACAATTCTTGTTTAACATACAAACAACCAAAGAGAACGACAGCGCGAGAAAGACAGAGAGAGCGATGGGTAGAACATTAGTAATGCAAGAGAACACATTACTTTCCTGCCAAAAAAACAAAAACAATTGTTTGTTTACAGCTTTTGTGACTGTCTTTTTTCAGCTATTCCCCGATTCCGGACGAAGTCTCTGACATTTTGCACAGTTCTTTGTTCCAAGACTGGTCCTTCCACCAACTTGCAGTGACTGCATTCGTTCTTGGTGGCCAGGTGACCTTTACGAATGTGGGATTTGAAGTGCCGCATTACCGCTGCAACCTCAGCTTTGGACCACGCTGTCTTTGTCCCTCTTCTGGACCCAGCATCTTTTCCTGGAAGATATACAAAAACGATCACACAAACAGAAAACAAAATGTATTGGAAAAATTCTAATTTTGCCTTTTGTTTCTTCTATACCTTGCATCAATGCCTTTTTGTGTCTAATTTAAGTACTTTAAAAAAAAAAAAAAGGTGCTCTACCATCAAACTTGGCTTACCTTCAGAGAGAGGGGCGGTCTCATTTACTGTGGACGACACTGATGGCACTGTTCCTGCTAAACACACAATACTTTTTTCAAATTGAGTTTAAAGTACATTTGGTCAACAGTAACAACTATAAAGTGAGGGAACCTACCCAAATCTTCAAAGTCATGGACATGCTTGGTGAATGTAGAGTCGGATGCAGCATCTACAGGGTGCTTGGTGAATGTAGAGTCGGATGCAGCATCTACAGGCTCGCTAGTTCCACACTCTGATGCTCTGCCTGCTGAGCGACAGTCATCGGATTTGCTCCCACTGTCCTCATCTTCAGAGTCGCTTAATGCAATGTCATCTGGAAAATAGTATTAGTAGTACTCTTATGAATGGCTGGACATAAACAAAAAAATCAATGTTGGAAATATTTCTTCTTGTTATATAGTAGCATTATATCAGGCCACAATTATGTAATTGACTACACAGTGTAAACTAAAGAGCTTATTGGATGAGAGGGCAAACTTTAAGAATCTAAAGCCAATCTTTGTGAGGAATGCAACGCTTTAAGAAACAATTTTAAAAAGGTTCATTTTGCACATTTTTACTTTAATGTTAACCTTTTCTGGGGGTGGGGATTAAACAATTATTTGCAGATATTATCTGAACATAATTCTTCTGGCAATGTTGGCCCTGTAACATTTTAACCAGTATCAGGTGTGTTCAAAACATAACACCATGAGTGTGTTGTGCTATTTTCTTTACAAACCTTCTAATTCAATCTCATCCAGTGATTTTCCCTGCATGCTGGAAAGATTCCCTTTCTCCATCGATAAAAGCAGTTTAGAAATCTTAGCCAGTTGTGTTGTAGGAACTGGTAATCTGTAGAAATCCCGGTGAACACGGATGTCGTGACCCAGGAAATCTGCAACCTGATCAAGTTCGTTGTTTTTCAAATTAAGGACTTGTGAGAGTGTGGCGACATGTTTCCTGAGCTGTGTCGACCTGAGGTACTCAGGATGCTTTGCTCCACACTCGCTTGCATGAACACGCAAACAGTCCTGTCCTCTGTAGTGGCTCATTGAGTTGGGTATTGCAAAGAGGAAGACATTTGTGGCACAAACACCACAATCCAATCTTTTACTGGTAAGGAGTGACAGAGCATCCAGCATGCTTGGTGTGAGCAGAACTGCAACCTTTCTGCCCCTTTTCCCCATGATTTCAATTCGGCTGAAATAGTTGCAGAGTCTCTGTTCAGTCTTCGACAACCCCATGGCAACATCTTTATGAAGCTTTGTATCGTCTCTTTCCTGAAAACTTTTGAGGCGCATTTTTGAAACCTCCCCAGCACGTCTTCGATTGAACACAATGATTTGTGCAAGTGTACACTTTGCAAGTTGAGCATAGTTCTGATTACTGGCCTTCTCCAAGTTGGAAAAGGCAGTTTCTGCAGACTTCTCAAGGTGCCGATGCAGCATCTGAACATCTTCAGTGAAGGGTAATGTTGATGGCTTGTTATATTTTGCATCGCTCAGAGTGTTCAGGGCACAGTGAGACACCACCTCAGACCACTTGGTGGTGTACAGCTTCTTGAACATGTCAGTGGACTTGATCAGTTCCTCATCTTCTGCCATGAGGGCCCTACAATGAACAATGTCACAGATCTTCTGAAGTGTATGGCCCAATTTAAGTGCAAGGCTTGGTGTTGCGTATGAGTGTTTTTCTTCGTCAAAACCTGAAACTCTCTTTACAGCTTGCACAACCTTCTGGAAGTTAGCAGGTTTAACAGCCTCCTCTAGGTTATGAACAGAGAAGTCTGTACGCAGACATAGCAACAAACGCCCCACTTCACGGAGCTTCTGTCGTATGTACTCATACTTGGTAGGATCTTGTCCATGTTTGTTGTAGAGTGACTGAGCTAAATTAATAATGGAGAGGTCATTTCGCACAACTGAGGCAACCTCATCCTGTTTCATGACACTAAGGATCTTCCACACTCCACTTGAGATCTGCTGACAGAATGCATTTTCTTGAGCTTCAGCCAAAGCCAGTACTTTGGTTCTCCCAGGTTCTCTATTCAGTTCAGCGTTTTCTGGCTTAAACGGGCATCTACGAGCATGTCTCCAAAGTTCCTTACGAATGTACATGCCTTGACAGTACATACAGTGAATAAACCTTCCAGCCAGTGCTTTAGCCTTTGGTTTTCTTTTCACTTTCAGTGGCCCTGTTCCATCTTGTAAAACTGCAGCGTTGTGTCGAAAATTTCCCTTATTTCTCATCTTTTCAACTAACATCTTGCGCTCTTTTGAGTGCTCAGGGAGGGAAAATGCTTTTATAATTTCAGCATGGGTGTTGTGTGTTTTCAAATGGCGGGAAATTTTGCTTTGTGGCTTACCACAAACATAACAGTAATTTTTTTTGGTCATAGTTAGGTGTGTTACTTGTTTAAGCTCAACTTTACACTTTTCCTTCGATGAGTCTTTGGGGGAATTTGATGTTTCAGCAGCATTGGAAACCATGTGATCTGCAACAGGTGGGTAACCTTTTGATGAACTGGATACAACTGGGATGCTTGTGTCTGACCCATGAGACGTTCCAATATTAGGTAGTACTGGTTTTACTGGAATCCGTCCTGCTTTCAACTGACTAGGCTTAATGTGGATGCTTGCATCTGAATCATCATCATCATCTTCTTCGGTTTCCGACTCTGGTATGTATTCCTCATCGGACATGCACTCATCATCCGATATATGATCCAGAAACTAGTAAGAAAACATAGGATTAAGTGATGGACAGCTACAGACAGTTAAGAGCTCAACAAACATATGTGCTCTGTTTTCTGTGTCCAACTCACCTGTGATGGGTCTTGGTTATCATTTGAAATTCTTCTGAGGCAGGATTTATGCCAGACTCCAGAACAAACTGTAACATTTTAATATACAGTATAAGTTTCAATATCACAGGTGTATTCAAGTTATTCTGTCAGATCAATACAGAGATCTGGAAAATGCAATCAGTTTCCCTTTTATAGAGATAATTGATGCCCATGTTTGCACTTTTAAATGTGATAACAGGTGTATTGGAGAAAAACCTCTAGCATTAAACCATAACAGATCTTGTCAGTGCCAATGAGGCAAAATAAAACACCTTTAAGTAATCTGAATGATAACCCACATACTTTAAATACTTCAAAACAAATCCTAGAATTTTGAGAAATAGTTGATATATTAGCCTATTGTTGAACAAAGGAGTGTTTCATTATATAATGGTTTGTACAGTAGAAGACAGCAAATATACCGACCTAATACCTTAAGACAAACTCTGCACCAAGTCACTAAATATCTCACCTCTGCATTCATAGCCAAGCCACTTGAAGGAGGATACAGGTCCCAAACATTGAATACAGTTGTCCAAGGAGGATATTGTAGTGCACACCAGGTGATGCTTTTGACACTGTTAAAAAAAAAAAAAGAATAATTTATTTCTGACATTTGTTTCTGATTTTCCCTATGTCCCTATGCACCATATCAGTCAACTGCACATACACACACCAATGAAACATCATTTAATGTTTTTTCACAAGTAATGTAATTAAACTTAGTTTACCGTTTCAACCCTGTTGAGGTGACCAAGTGGTGGACATGTTTTATTCAGGTCATCTACAGAGGTCTCAATCTTGTCGGGCTCAGCAGACTCAGTCAGCTCACTCTCAGTTATCATCTGTAGCAGATCAAAAAAAAAGAGGACAATGAATAGAGGAAAAACTGGAAATGTAACAGAAAATATGTAGGGTTTTTACGAGAGAAACAATCCTCCTGTTGCTAAAACTTAATTTTAAACCCAACTAATTTGTGGCCCCACAAGTTTCCTGAGGCATTTCCTTATCAAGACCATGCAACAAAGGTATCCTCATATATATATCTTGAAGACTGGGTGCTTCTTGTGTAACATTATGTGGAAGTTATTACTGTTTTTGCCTTTATAGTTCTTAAATTAGCTATGATTTATAAGTTAAACAGACATACAGATCACATGCAGGTTGTGCAACTATTCTTAAAAAACAAAGTGCTTGATACACACACACAATACTGACTTACATTTGGAAAAGCATTTAATGAGACGGCCGTCCCTATAAAACATATTACAGACAGGCCGCTGCACACACACACTACCAACATATGGTAGATTTAGACAATGTCTAATGTCCTCATATAACGCTGTCCCTATATACCATGAGAGGAGACTACACACACACACACACACACACATAACAGATTTAGAGAAAGTCAATTCTGAATGTCTAATGTCCTTCTATACCATTGTCCCTATACACCATATCAGTCAACTGCACATACACACACACACACCAATGAAACATAATTTAATGTTTTTTTCACAAGTAATGTAATTAAACTTAGTTTACCGTTTCAACCCTGTTGAGGGGACCAAGTGGTGGACATGTTTGATTCAGGTCATCAACAGAGGTCTCAATCTTGTCGGGCTCAGCAGACTCAGTCAGCTCACTCTCAGTTATCATCTGTAGCAGATAAAAAAAAGAGAAGGACAATAAATTGAGGAAAAACTGGAAATGTAACAGAGAATATGTAGGGTTTTTACAAGAGAAACAATCCTCCCGTTGCTAAAATGTAATTTTAAACCTAACTAATTTGTGGCCCCACATGTTTCCTGAGGCATGTCCTTATCAAGACCATGCAAAAAAGATATCCTCATATATATATCTTGAAGACTGGGTGCTTCTTGTGTAACATTATGTGCAAGTTATTACTGTTTTTGCCTTTATAGTTCTTATATTAGCTATGATTTGTAAGTTAAACAGACATACAGATCACATGCAGGTTGTGCAAGTATTCTTAAAAAACAAAGTGCTTGATACACACACACAATACTGACTTACATTTGGAAAAGCATTTAATGAGACGGCCGTCCCTATAAAACATATTACAGACAGGCCGCTGCACACACACACTACCAACATATGGTAGATTTAGACAACGTCTAATGTCCTCATATAACGCTGTCCCTATATACCATGAGAGGAGACTACACACACACACACATAACAGATTTAGAGAAAGTCAATTCTGAATGTCTAATGTCCTTCTATACCATTGTCCCTATACACCATATCAGTCAACTGCACATACACACACACCAATGAAACATAATTTAATGTTTTTTTCACAAGTAATGTAATTAAACTTAGTTTACCAATTCAACCCTGTTGAGGTGACCAAGTGGTGGACATGTTTGATTCAGGTCATCAACAGAGGTCTCAATCTTGTCGGGCTCAGCAGACTCAGTCAGCTCACTCTCAGTTATCATCTGTAGCAGATAAAAAAAAGAGAAGGACAATAAATTGATGAAAAACTGGAAATGTAACAGAATATGTAGGGTTTTTACAAGAGAAACAATCCTCCTGTTGCTAAAACTTAATTTTAAACCCAACTAATTTGTGGCCCCACAAGTTTCCTGAGGCATTTCCTTATCAAGACCATGCAACAAAGGTATCCTCATATATATATCTTGAAGACTGGGTGCTTCTTGTGTAACATTATGTGGAAGTTATTACTGTTTTTGCCTTTATAGTTCTTATATTAGCTATGATTTATAAGTTAAACAGACATACAGATCACATGCAGGTTGTGCAACTATTCTTAAAAAACAAAGTGCTTGATACACACACACAATACTGACTTACATTTGGAAAAGCATTTAATGAGACGGCCGTCCCTATAAAACATATTACAGACAGGCCGCTGCACACACACACTACCAACATATGGTAGATTTAGACAACGTCTAATGTCCTCATATAACACTGTCCCTATATACCATGAGAGGAGACTACACACACACACACACATAACAGATTTAGAGAAAGTCAATTCTGAATGTCTAATGTCCTTCTATACCATTGTCCCTATACACCATATCAGTCAACTGCACATACACACACACACACCAATGAAACATAATTTAATGTTTTTTTCACAAGTAATGTAATTAAACTTAGTTTACCGTTTCAACCCTGTTGAGGGGACCAAGTGGTGGACATGTTTGATTCAGGTCATCAACAGAGGTCTCAATCTTGTCGGGCTCAGCAGACTCAGTCAGCTCACTCTCAGTTATCATCTGTAGCAGATCAAAAAAAGAGAAGGACAATAAATTGATGAAAAACTGGAAATGTAACAGAGAATATGTAGGGTTTTTACAAGAGAAACAATCCTCCCGTTGCTAAAATGTAATTTTAAACCTAACTAATTTGTGGCCCCACATGTTTCCTGAGGCATGTCCTTATCAAGACCATGCAAAAAAGATATCCTCATATATATATCTTGAAGACTGGGTGCTTCTTGTGTAACATTATGTGCAAGTTATTACTGTTTTTGCCTTTATAGTTCTTATATTAGCTATGATTTGTAAGTTAAACAGACATACAGATCACATGCAGGTTGTGCAAGTATTCTTAAAAAACAAAGTGCTTGATACACACACACAATACTGACTTACATTTGGAAAAGCATTTAATGAGACGGCCGTCCCTAATAAAACATATTACAGACAGGCCGCTGCACACACACACTACCAACATATGGTAGATTTAGACAACGTCTAATGTCCTCATATAACGCTGTCCCTATATACCATGAGAGGAGACTACACACACACACACACACATAACAGATTTAGAGAAAGTCAATTCTGAATGTCTAATGTCCTTCTATACCATTGTCCCTATACACCATATCAGTCAACTGCACATACACACACACACACCAATGAAACATAATTTAATGTTTTTTTCACAAGTAATGTAATTAAACTTAGTTTACCGTTTCAACCCTGTTGAGGGGACCAAATGGTGGACATGTTTGATTCAGGTCATCAACAGAGGTCTCAATCTTGTCGGGCTCAGCAGACTCAGTCAGCTCACTCTCAGTTATCATCTGTAGCAGATCAAAAAAAGAGAAGGACAATAAATTGATGAAAAACTGGAAATGTAACAGAGAATATGTAGGGTTTTTACAAGAGAAACAATCCTCCCGTTGCTAAAATGTAATTTTAAACCTAACTAATTTGTGGCCCCACATGTTTCCTGAGGCATGTCCTTATCAAGACCATGCAAAAAAGATATCCTCATATATATATCTTGAAGACTGGGTGCTTCTTGTGTAACATTATGTGCAAGTTATTACTGTTTTTGCCTTTATAGTTCTTATATTAGCTATGATTTGTAAGTTAAACAGACATACAGATCACATGCAGGTTGTGCAAGTATTCTTAAAAAACAAAGTGCTTGATACACACACACAATACTGACTTACATTTGGAAAAGCATTTAATGAGACGGCCGTCCCTAATAAAACATATTACAGACAGGCCGCTGCACACACACACTACCAACATATGGTAGATTTAGACAACGTCTAATGTCCTCATATAACGCTGTCCCTATATACCATGAGAGGAGACTACACACACACACACACACATAACAGATTTAGAGAAAGTCAATTCTGAATGTCTAATGTCCTTCTATACCATTGTCCCTATACACCATATCAGTCAACTGCACATACACACACACACCAATGAAACATAATTGAATGTTTTTTTCACAAGTAATGTAATTAAACTTAGTTTACCGTTTCAACCCTGTTGAGGGGACCAAGTGGTGGACATGTTTGATTCAGGTCATCAACAGAGGTCTCAATCTTGTCGGGCTCAGCAGACTCAGTCAGCTCACTCTCAGTTATCATCTGTAGCAGATCAAAAAAAGGAGAAGTACAATAAATAGAGGATCTGGGAATCTACTATCAAGTGTTGTAGTAATAGATGACTATCTCAGAGAATGATGGTGAGAGAAACTACATAATTATTAGGCTATATTGAATTTTTCCCGTCAGTTTCACAGCGCCATGCCCCGCATATAATTGCCACCAACACACACTGTCTGTAGATATAACCTATATCTCTTAATAAAAAAAGATAAAACTAAATTAATCTGTTTTTTGATTATGAATCATCAGATAGCCTCAGTGAGGAAAAATAAATCATGTATAGAAAAATGTTGATGCATAAAAAGAGAATAGTTTTATAATAGCATTGTAGCCTTCTGAATTAAAAGGAGCTTTACATCTGTAATATGCATCTTAAAACCTTTTAACTAATATAACTTACCTTTTTGTATCCTCTGAGTAGACTAGTTGATGCACCTGGAGATCTCTTTTCTTGCAGCTGACTTGTTGACACCTTACGAGTACTCTTAGAAGGCTCGGATGTGGGTGTATCCTCACAATAGTTTCCTTCAGATTTCTAAAGATATTAACAATACACATCAAACTAGCGGAATCAAGTAAAAACTAAATAATCAATACAGCAGAAACTTTGATATTTGTATGTAGCAGCATTTCTTTTTTACTTCATCAACCAACAATGTCAATAACCGTTTTAATATTGTAAAATCAAAGCTACTTAGACATTATTCAGCATTATTCATGTTTGTGACATATTATATGGTAAGTGCATTTCCTTGAGAACTTTCATTTTCACAAAGTAACATTTTTACTACCTTGAGTCTCCACGGCCAGTCCGAGTCACCATAATTATAGGTGATCTCCTCTTCTTGACTGATGTCTCGTGCTGCAAACAAACATAGATGGGGCTTCCCTTGGCTGGTTAGGTACTTCATCTTGGCATTGGGGTTTACATTATCGTCGTTTACAAGCCTGCCAAGCGACCCATCCTCTTTTGCTGCATCAACACTTCAAAAACACAAGTAAATATTAGTTTCATAACAGTAAATATATAAAATAAAAGGCAATGCCTTTGATTAGACTAAGCATTGACATAATACGTACCACCATAGTTTTCCATTAAAATGAAACTCGAACATGAACACCTTAAGGCAGTCGTGGTAAAGTCTCTGTCTTCTCTCACATTCTTTATGGCTTATTAGTTCACCTCTATATTCTAAGAGAAATTCTCCTTTTTTAAACGGAGCAGAGGTGAAGATGCCACGACCTATTTTATACACACAGAAAAAACATCTGTTAAGTTTATTCATACTTTAATTATGATTACAAAATCCAAACATTAAACTTACCTTTGTAGGCATTGATGTATTTGACGTCAAGTCCCACTTTGTCCCCTCCAGTATCAATGTAAAATTTGGCATCATCCTTCGGGTTTAAGCGTCTTTGCCGTTGCATATTTCTTTGCTGAAATTAGCAAAGATGGTTGTCAGGATTATAATCGTCATTTATAGAACATGCATGATCAGAAAACATTCTATAGCCATTTAAACCAGTAACACACTGGGTAGAATATGAAGACTAGAATATGAAGACACTGCTACACAAGTTTAACATTCTAAGAATATCTTTAGTCTATCTAAAATTAACTGTATAAATTAAGTAAGTCCCTTGCTCCGTTTGTTTCTTCCAAAACTGTCTACATACCTCTCATTATCCTCTCTGCAGGCACAAAGTAAACACACTGTAGATCTTAGCTTTAAGGTTAGCTCTAGCAGCTAAGGGAGCAAGCTGCAGGTGATACAGTGAAGACTAAATGGCACGCTAACCCTAACCTTTTACTTTGTGTAACGCCACGGTGTGTTCGCTAGCTAGCGTTAGCAAACGAGTGGTAGCTAACGTTAGCATGTTCGCTACTGTTAGCTCGTTCGCTAAAAATCACAAAGCTTGCCATCCTTGCTCAACGGACACGGTCTCATCTCCTCCGGTCTTAACCGAATCACTTGTAGCTAGCTCCGTTTTATTCTTACAAATACCTATAAATCCTTACCTGGTGGTGTTTAATCTTCCATGAGTCCATGTCTATGTTCCATGCCTGTCGCCATGTTTAAAGAGCCGACGCACCTTGTACTTGATGTGGCATCGTCACTCCGTCTCTCCCCCGTCCCTCCCCCGCGGGAAAAAACAGCCAATCACAAGGCAGCCCGTAGCTCCCTCCGACGTCACTCCGACCTCCCGCCCCCGCAGCAGAAACCAGCCAATCACAAGGCAGCCCGTAGGTCCCTCCGACGTCACTCAGACCTCCCGCCCCCGCAACAGAAACCAGCCAATCACAAGGCAGCCCGCGAAATTTCTACCGTGTGTATCAAAATGTGTATGAAACTGCACCAGCATGGTCAAGACGCTAGAAGGCGCTGTTCTATACACGGGGATACACAGAAATCAGGTGAGGTGGTAAAAAAGGACTTTCCACGAAAAAGAGAGGGAATGTTATTTAAACACTTATAAGGCGTTTACACTCTTTGTTTTATGAGGACCTCAGCATGGTCCGTGTAAACCATATACGTCCTCAGAATGCTGGTGTGTACTCAGGTCAAAAGTCCAAATAAAACATATCCACCACACACACACACACACACACACACACACACACACACACACACACACACACACACACACACACACACACACACACACACACACACACACACACACACACACACACACACACACACACACACACACACACACACACACACACACACACACACACACACACACACACACACACACACACACACACACACACACACACACACACACACACACACACACACACACACACACACACCTTGCTCTGCAGGAACTTGAAGCACTGCTGGTTGAGAACTTCCACAAATTCCGACTCAAAGTCCTGGTCGCTGTACCAGGCGCCGCCCGTCACCGAGCGGTCCGGCTGCAGGTTGTACAGCATGTACACCTTCTTCTTGGACGCCTGCACATACAACGCACACACAACACACACACAACGCACACCGAGCGGTCAGAGGAAATCTCGTGCCTCTGCATCTTTACGCTTCAGACTTTGAACTCACGGCGACAGACTTGACGGCTTTGATGAGCTTCTTGCTCTCCAGGTTCTTCAGGATCTTGTTGACCTCCGTCAGAGGGAGGTTGCTCTTGAAGCGGATGTCTCTGCTCCAGATCCCTGCAGGACACCACCATCATAACCATCATAACCACCACAACCACAACCATCATATCCACCATAACCATCATATCCACCATAACCATTATCATAACCATCATATCCACCATAACCATTATCATAACCACCATCATAACCATCATTTCCACCATAACCATTATCATAACATCATATCCACCATAACCATTATCATAACCACCATCATAACCATCATTTCCATCATATCCACCATAACCATTATCATAACATCATATCCACCATAACCATTATCATAACCACCATCATAACCATCATTTCCATCATATCCACCATAACCATTATCATAACATCATATCCACCATAACCATTATCTTAACCACCATATCCACCATAACCATTATCACAACCATCATTTCCATCATATCTACTAGGGATGCACCGATACCGATATCGGGTATCGGGCCAATACTGCGTTAAAATACTCGTACTCGTATTTGTTTTCAATTGTCGATACCAAGAACCGATACCACTCAACAGTATTTCGCTACAACAAACTGGTCGCGCTTTGTGGAGAAAAAGATTTGTTGTCCTACCTGACTTCAACGTCTAGGGCAGGGGTCGGCAACCCGTGATCCAGAGCCGCATACGGCTCTTTCGTCGCTCTCTTGCGGCTCTTGCAGCAAGGTGTGTAGAGTAATGTGCGTTCACACCGAACGCGACGCTAATGTTTCACGCGACCAGATTACATGTAAAGTCTATGCACAGACGCGTGTGGTTGCGACAGACGCAAATTTACGCCGGCGGCACGTTAGACGCGAGAGTTGAAATTTTCCATATTTAATACATCTATAATTGAGAAGCTCTGCGCGTCATCACCGCCGTCCTGCCGGTTTGAATCAAACGGCTGCTGATCCACCTGAAGTAGCGCTGGCAGCGGCCTCATTCAGACGCTGTTGTGCGGTGTTAGCATATTCTATATTGGATGCCTGGTAGAAACTCTGGAAGAATTCAGCCCAACAGCTACTCTCATTTGGTAGGTTTATTTCTCTGGTCACAATCAAAGTACTAGCGCTGCAATTGCAAGAGCAGGGAGTCGCTTCATCAACACGCAGGTTGACAGAAAACAGAACTGAACTCCCGTCCAACCGGAAGTCCAGCGGTTTTATACACAGATTCTCGTCACAGGTTTCATCGCATCATCCTAACATCTAATTGGCTCTAACCTTTCAAGGAGGAGGGAAGACACATGTCCTTTCCTTGTCTCTCCAGGCTAGGACGTCCATGGCCAGCCTACTGCAGCTGGTCTAACATAATAATAATAACATATGTGGGTGTTGTGGCGGTGCTCGGCGTGTATCTAGTCTAAACAGTCAGCGGTTCCTCAGGGACCTCTCTGACTCCATGATAACACTATTATTCTGGCCCTGAGCGCCCTGAACTGTTTCATAGACAAGAATGTACAATAATATAACAAACATCATGATTTATATTTTCAGCGGCTACAGATGATATTATTGTAGCCGAGTGTCTGTTGTGTGTCTATATTTGTAATTCTAATAAAATGAAAACACGCTGCAGGGTAACTTGAACCACTTTTTTATCTCCTTCACACACGTATATCCCACAATTCCACTCTTTTCCTTTCCGTTTCTCCCTCCACAATAAAAGCACCGGAAACATAACTTGGAACACAGCTTCCTATATAATTGCTCGATCCCTAATATTATCGCTTACATTATGAACCCGGACACGGGGCGTTTTATGGTCCGACATTAGAGGGACTTCCACAAGAAGTTTAAAGCTTGGGATAGCCTTCTGTTAATTTTGTACTATAGGCTTGACATAATCTGCAGAGGATAAAATAAAATCTGCCTCCAAATTAATTGCACTTTCATGGAGACCAAATCTAAGAAGTATCGGTATCGGTACTCGGTATCGGCAAGTACACAAATAAAAATACTCGTACTCGTATCGGTTTGTAAAAAGTGGTATCGTTGCATCCCTAATAACCATCATAACCATTATCATAACCATCATATCCACCATAACCATCATCATAACATCATAACCACCATATCCATCATAACCACCATATCCATCATAACCATCATCATAACCATTATCATAACCATCATACCCACCATCATCATAACCATCATATCCATCATCATAACCATCATATCCACCATAACCATTATCATAACCATTATCGTAACCATCATCATAACCATCATATCCATCATATCCACCATAACCATCATATCCACCATAACCATTATCATAACCACCATTTCCATCATATCCACCATAACCATTATCATAACATCATATCCACCATAACCATCATCATAACCATCATAACCACCATATCCATCATCATAACCATCATATCCATCATATCCACCATAACATTATCATAACCATCATATCCACCATAACCATTATCATAACCATCATATCCACCATAACCATTATCATAATCATATCCACCATAACCATTATCATATCCATCATATCCACCATAACCATTATCATAACCATCATCATATCCATCATATCCACCATAACCATCATCATATCCACCATAACCATCATCATAACCACCATAACATTATCATAACCATCATATCCACCATAACCATTATCATAATCATATCCACCATAACCATTATCATATCCATCATATCCACCATAACATTATCATAACCATCATATCCACCATAACCATTATCATAATCATATCCACCATAACCATTATCATATCCATCATATCCACCATAACCATTATCATAACCATCATCATATCCATCATATCCACCATAACCATCATCATAACCACCATAACATTATCATAACCATCATATCCACCATAACCATTATCATAACCATCATATCCACCATAACCATTATCATAACCATCATATCCACCATAACCATTATCATAACCATCATATCCACCATAACCATTATCATAACAATATCCACCAGTCTGTTACCTTTGTTTCCTGCGTCCTCGATGACCTGGTAGACCAGCTTCTCCTGGTTGTCTGAGCCTTTCATCTTACTACAACGCAAGAAGAAGACTCATCAAGTACCAGAACCAGAACCAGAACCAGAAACATTTATTGCCATGTTTGTTTTCACATTCAAGGAATTTGTCCTGGTGGAAGGTGCATAACATTTAACAATAAACATTTAACAATAAAAAGAGTGCAATAAATGGGAATGAACAACGAATATTAACAGTGTGAAGTGTAGTGTGAAAGTGGAGAGTGTATTTAAATATGAGGCATGAGGGTTGTTAGGGGGACCCCGACTGTAGACGGGAAACAACTGTTGGTGTGGCGTGAGGTCTTGGTCCTGATGGACCGCAGCCTCCTGCCAGAGGGGAGGGACACCAACAGTTTGTATCCAATACTTTTACAGCAGTACACAGTACTTTGACAGAAGTACACAGTACTTTGACAGTAGTACACAGTACTTTGACAGCAGTACTTGAGTGTGTGTACCTGGTGCTCTGCTTGTCCTTCATCCTGTACAGGAGACCTGAGCTGTTCCTCAGCAGGTCCAGCTGACCCTGGAATCAGAAACACAGCAGGCATCGGTCTGAGTGACCAATCAGGAGAGAGCAGTGAGGTGGCGGCATCCTCAGACTGACCAGTGACAGCAGCTTGTTGATGGCCAGGGCCCTCTGCTGGGGCTCCAGGTGAGGCATGTCGTTCTGGATCACCTGGTCTGTGATGCCGTGAGGGAACTGCTGACACAGCGCTTTGATCCTGCAGGGACACACACACACAGTATATGTGTATATATGTTGTAGTATTACTGGATCTCAGTGAGTATATGTGTATATATGTTGTAGTATTACTGATCTCAGTGAGCATATGTGTATATATGTTGTAGTATTACTGGATCTCAGTGAGTATATATGTTGTAGTATTACTGGATCTCAGTGAGTATATACATATGTTGTAGTATTACTGGATCTCAGTGAGCATATATGTTGTAGTATTACTATGATCCATACGAGGGTAACATAACTATATCACCAGGGGACATCAGAGACCCCTAGAGACCCTCAGCTCCTTTAAATCCAGACTGATTTGAACTAATTGAACAACATTCTAGGACATTAATCAATTTCTGCATCTCACAACTGCATTTTATTTCTTAAACTGCACTGCAACTTTTATTCAATTCTGTATTTTTTTCTTTTTAACTGTTTTTTAATGTTTTAATGAATGTTCTAAATCTTGTTTTCTTCTGCATTATCTTTTGATGCTTTTAATGGTTTTATGCGAATCACTTTGAATCGCCTTGTTGTGTTAATGTGCTCTACAAATAAACTTGCTTTGCCTTACTTGCTCAGGTGTTTCCACCTCAGAGCAACATGTAAATCCAGCTGAACTATGACGTCAGACCTCCCTGTGAGGGTCGTTCTTCATTAAAAACGGTGTGGGACGTTTGTAAATATGGAGATTCTTGTCCAACAGGAAGCCGAATTCACAATAAACTCGCTGCAGTTAAGAAAATGTATTTCTTATAAATATATAACTCGTATGTATCTGACGGTGAGCGAGGAAACACTAAATTAGACAGAAAGTGCGTAGTGTTCGGCGCTAAAGCGGGTGAACGGCGGATAAAGCTTGCTGACGTCACCAGACGGACCTGCTCTCCACCTCCGCGACGTCCAGCGTGTTCGTCTCCTTCTTCAGAGGGACGTCCGACATCTTGAATTACGTTTCTTTTCAGCTGACTGTTATTTAGCCTGTTAGCTTGTTAGCTAATGTTGTGTCAGACCGACACGCCAGTTCAGGGGTCCTTGAAGTTACAGCAGGTCGTCCTGAGATCTGCCTGTTTAATAAAACACGGGGAGATAAAAAAGAAAGAAGCTTCACCGTTTTTGTTGTTGTTGGTTTATCGATTTAAAACATATTATAAAAACACTTCAAAGGCACATTTTATTGTCAGTTATTTTCTGTTGAAGTATTTATATATTTAAATGAGTAGCTCGTTGCCATGGTGACGCGTCGGTACACGGAAGTGTCCTCTGATTCTTCTTGACTCTGAAGTAAGAGATTATTTATTATTTGACTGTATTTATGTGTAATTAAACGGACATGCGCAGTGCGACGCGGCTCTGACGCGTGTAGTAGTATTTATATATATATATATATATACATATGTATATATATAGTATTTATACACAGTCTGTGAGACGTAGGGCTCACAAGTATTATGATGAGTACCGTACTGAGTATTTACATCTGATGTAGCTACTTCTACTATCTCACACGGAACTATTGTACTTTTACTGCACTATTCATGTACATTTATGTACTTCACCAATACATTATTTTGTACCATAAGAGATTATATAAATACATTAAAATTAGCATTTAGAAAGTTTAAAGGGATGAACTTATTAATGCATCAATATTCATAGTACAATAACATATACATATATTATTCTAATATATTTAAAACCCTGATGATAAGCAGCCCAAAGACTGTAGCTACCTCGCCCGGACTAGGGAAACTGGGGCACCCTCCTGGAGCCAGACCCAAGAGGGGAGCTCGCCGGCGAGTGTCTCATGGCCGGGCCTTCGCCCATGGGGCCCGGTCGGGCTCAGCCCAAAGAAACACCATGAAGCAGCCACCCTGTGGACCCACCACCTGCAAGGACAAGCGGGGGTCAGATGCTATGTAGACCGGCAGCGGGCCGGGCAGGGGGCCTGGGCGAGCCGATCACCGGCGACATAGACTAGCTCTAGGGACGTGGAACGTCACCTCACTAGCGGGGAAGGAGCCGGAGCTGGTGAGGGAGGTGGAGCGGTACCAGCTAGATATAGTTGGGCTCACCTCCACGCACAGCGCTGGCTCTGGAACCAAACTCCTGGAGAAGGGTTGGACTTTGTTCTTTTCTGGAGTCGCCCAGGGTGAGAGGCGCCGGGCGGGAGTGGGGATACTCACGAGTCCCCGGCTGAGCGCCGCCGTGTTGGAGTTTTCCCCGGAGAACGAGAGGGTCGCCTCCCTGCGCCTACGGATTGCGGGGAGTAAGGCTCTGACTGTTGTTTGTGCCTATGCACTAAACAACATTTCGGAGTATCCGGCCTTCTTGGAGTTGGTGGGAGGGGTCCTGGAAAGGGCGCGCCTGCTGACTCCATAGTTCTCCTGGGAGACTTCAACGCTCACGTGGGCGACGACAGAGAAACCTGGCGGGGAGTCATTGGGAAGAACGGCTTGCCTGATCTGAACCCGAGCGGTGTTTTGTTGTTGGACTTCTGTGCTAGCCACAGTTTGTCCATAACAAAACACCATGTTGGAGCATAAGGTGGCGCATAAGTATACCTGGTACTAGAACACCTTAGGCCGGAGATCAATGATCGACTTCGTAATCCATCCATCCATCCATTACCTGAACCGCTTATCCTGTTTAGGGTCGCGGGGGACTTCGTAATCGTATCCTTTGATCAGCGGCCATATGTTTTGAGAGGAGCAGAGCTGTCAACTGATCATCACCTGGTGGTGAGTTTGATCAGATGGCGGGGGAGCCGGCTGGAAAGACCTGGCAAGCCCAAACGTGTAGTGAGGATGAACTGGGAACGTCTGGTGGAGGATCCTGTCCGGTAGGTTTCCTGTCCGGGAGGTTTCCTGTCAAGGAGGTTTCCAAGTCGCACCTCTGGAAGGACTTCTTACACATCCTGAGGGAGGTTGGAGACATGGAATCCGAGTAGATCGTGTTCAAAGCCACGGCTGCAAGGAGCTGTGGTTGGAAGGTCATCGGTGTCGTGGTGGCAACCCGAGAACCCAGTGGTGGACACCAGGGGTGAGGGAAGCCGTTCTGGCAAACCATCCGATGGCTCAGGAAGGGAAAGAAGGTCCTACCCCTGTCTGTTCTAAGCGGGGACTGCTGACCCAGACAGAGGGTATCGTTGGGCGGTGGAAAGAGCATATTGAGGAACTCCTAAACCCGGCCAACAAATCCCCTGAAGAAGGGGCTGCGCCTGAAGACTTGGGGGTGGATGAACCCATATCCATGGCAGAGGCCACTAAGGTAGTCAAAAAGCTCCTTGGTGGCAAGGCACCGGGGGTGGATGAGATCCGTCCTGAGATGCTGAAGGCGCTGGACATTGTTGGGCCGTCTTGGCTGACACGCCTCTTCAATGTTGCATGGGGGTCGGGAACAGTGCCCATGGACTTGGAGACCGGGGTGGTGGTTCCCATCATCAAGAAGGGGGACTGGATAGTGTGCTTGAGCTATCAGGGTATCACACTACTCAGCCTCCCAGGAAAAGCTTATGCCAGGGCATTCCTGGTGGGTGTTGGCCCTGGGCAGGGCTGCCCTTTATCACCGGTCCTGTACGGGACATTCACTTTCAGGGCTCAGTCTTAGAGATATTGTAAGGAGACGAGTTTCCTCTATAGGGCTCAGCCTTAGAGATAGGGTAAGGAGATGAGTTTCCTCTGTAGGGCTCAGCCTTAGAGATAGGGTAAGGAGATGTGTTTCCTCTGTAGGGCTCAGCCTTAGAGATAGGGTCAGGAGATGAGTTTCCTCTGTAGGGCTCACCCTTAGAGATAGCGTCAGGAGATGAGTTTCCTCTGTAGGGCTCAGTCTTAGAGATAGGGTAAGTAGATGAGTTTCCTCTGTAGGGCTCAGCCTTAGAGATAGGGTAAGGAGATGAGTTTCCTCTGTAGGGCTCAGCCTTAGAGATAGGGTAAGGAGATGAGTTTCCTCTGTAGGGCTCAGCCTTAGAGATAGGGTAAGTAGATGAGTTTCCTCTGTAGGGCTCAGCCTTAGAGACAGGGTAAGTCATCTCCTTACCCTATCTCTAAGGCTGAGCTCGGCCATTCTACGGAGGAAACTTGTATCCGAGACCTCATTGTACTATGAATTTATTTTGATGCTTTAGGACTTTAACTTTATTTCCACACTGTTTCTTTTACTTTTCCTGCAGTAAACTATCTGAAGTGAAGAATTGATTGATTGATTGACAGACAGCCATCGCCATGACGGCAGGAGCAGTGTCAGCGCCGCTCATCATTCCCATCATCCTCCTGTCACACAGAGCCAAGAACCACATCGACACCAACACACCTGTCTCCATCCAGTCAGGTACAAGACACACCTGTCTTCATCCAGTCTTTTGTCTTCGTCAAAATGTCCTGGTCTTCATCACAATGTCCTCGTCACAATGCCCTTGTCACAATGTCCTCGTTACAATGCCCTCGTCACAATGTCTTCGTCACAATGTCCTTGCCACATCGTCACAATGTCCTCGCCACAATGTCCTCGCCACATCGCCACAATGTCCTCGCCACAATGCCCTCGTCACAATGTCCTCGTCACAATGTCCTCGTCACAATGTCCTCACCACAATGTCCTCGCCACAATGTCCTCTCCACATCGTCACAATGTCCTCGCCACAATGTCCTCGCCACAATGTCCTCGTCATAATGTCCTCTCCACATCGTCACAATGTCCTCGCCACAATGTCCTCGTCATAATGTCCTCGCCACATCGTCACAATGTCCTCGTCACAATATTCTCGTCTTCATTACCACGTCCTCATCACAATGTCCTCGTCTTCATTACCACGCCCTCGTCTTCATCACAATATCCTCGTCACAACGTCCTCGTCTTCATCACAATGTCCTCATCTTCATTACCACGTCCTCGTCTTCATCACAATATCCTCGTAACAATGTCCTCGTCACAATGTCCTCATCTTCATTACCACGTCCTCGTCTTCATCACAATGTCCTCGTCACAATGTCCTCGTCACAATGTCCTCATCTTCATTACCACGTCCTCGTCTTCATCACAATGTCCTTGTCACAATGTCCTTGTCACAATGTCCTTGCCACAATGTCCTCGCCACATCGTCACAATGTCTTTGTCACAATGTCCTCGTCCCAATATCCTCGTCACAATGTCCTCGTCACATCGTCACAATGTCCTCGTCACAATATTCTCGTCTTCATTACCACGTCCTCGTCTTCATCACAATGTCCTCGTCTTCATTACCACGCCCTCATCTTCATCACAATATCCTCGTCACAATGTCCTCGTCACAATGTCCTCGTCACAATGTCCTCGTCACAATGTCCTCGCCACAATGTCCTCGTCACAATGTCCTCATTACAATGCCCTCGTCACAATGTCTTCGTCACAATGGCCTCGCCACATCGTCACAATGTCCTCGTCACAATATCCTTGTCACAATGTCCTCGTCACAATATCCTCGTCACAATGTCCTCATCACAATGTGCTCGTCACAATGTGCTCGTCTTCATTATCACGTCCTCATCACAATGTCCTCGTCTTCATTACCACGTCCTCATCACAATGTCCTCGTCTTCATTACCACGTCCTCGTCACAATGTCCTCGTCTTCATTACCACGTCCTCGTCACAATGTCCTCGTCACAATGTCCTCGTCACAATGTCCTCGTCTTCATTACCACGTCCTCGTCACAATGTTCTCGTCTTCATTACCACATCCTCGTCTTCATCACAATGTCCTCGTCTTCATTACCACGTCCTCATCACAATGTCCTTGTCTTCATTACCACGTCATCGTCTTCATTACCACGTCCTCGTCTTCATCACAATGTCCTCGTCACAATGTCCTCGTCTTCATTACCACGTCCTCGTCTTCATCACAATGTCCTTGTCACAATGTCCTCGTCACAATGTCCTCATCACAATGTCTTCCTTACAATGTCCTCGTCACATTGTCCTCGTCTTCATTACAATGTCCTTGTCACAATGTCCTCGTCACAATGTCCTCGTCACAATGTCCTCATCACAATGTCTTCCTTACAATGTCCTCGTCTTCATTACAATGTCCTTGTCACAATGTCCTCCTCACAATGCCCTCGTCACAATGTCCTCCTCACAATGTCTTCGTCACAATGTCCTCGTCTTCATCACAATGTCTTCGTCACAATGTCCTTGTCTTCGTCACCACGTCCTTGTCTTCATTGCAGTCCTTCTCTGGTCTAGACACCCCTGAGGTTCTGATCTTCTTCACTCTGGACGGGTCAAAGCCAGCGGCGTGGCCGCTGGGCTCAGCGGGCAGCAGCAGGAAGTACGCTGGGCCGATCCTGCTGCCTGCTGGTCGAGTGGCTGTCAGAGCCGTAGCCGTGACCAGGTAACTGATCACCTGACCTGCCACGGTCATGATGTCACTTCCTGTCGAGCCGCTGAGACGCAACACGGTCTCATCTCGTGTCTAGAAATCTGATTGTCTGTCTGTCTGTCTGTCTGTCTGTCTGTCTGTCTGTCTGTCTGTCTGTCTGTCTGTCTGTCTGTCTGTCTGTCTGTCTGTCTGTCTGTCTGTCTGTCTGTCTGTCTAGAGACGGCAGAGACAGCTCCACTGTGACAAAGGTTTTCTCGGTTGAACTTGTGGATTCAAACAGAAAGGAGGACGAGGAGAACTTCCTGCAGAGCAACAAGCAGGTAAGACTACATTTCCCATCAGCCATTGCAAACACAGGATCTTGTTGAGAGCAGTTTTAATGTTTAAACTTTTAGTTTCAGCTTCCGTCTGAAGGAACTTTGAACTCTTCTGGTTCTTCACTGAGGCCCTCAGGTCTGTGACACTGTTACTGTATAATACTAGTATAATAAATATAATAATATAATAAATATAGTCTGTGACACTGTTACTGTATAATAATATAATTCCCATATTAACATAATGCAATACATATAGTAGTATAATAAAGCTGTTCGTAGCTCATCAGTGTAGCTTAGCTTAGCATCAGATGACGAAATGATCTGAGTGATGTTTGTTGTTAGCGAACCGGCCAATCAGCAGTTCTTCTGTCAGCTGGGTTTAGTAGAACCACAAGTTAGCATATATAAGCTAACTGAGCTAGCTGCACTAACAAGCCTATGATGATGTGTTCAGCTCAAACTAAACATAACCACTTCCTTAAGAGCCGAGCATGATGGTGAACGCCTCTTCTCCATCAGCGCCTTGTTTTCGGAACCGTCGCCTGGGCTCTGCGGCCGAGCCAACACCAGGGGGCTCCTCCCAACTACCGCCACCACCAGAGGGCGCCTCCCGCCGCTCCCAGTCCGCGGTAAGCAGAACACCAGCACATGGTTCATACAGTCATGGAAAACCTGGAAAAGTCATGGCCTGGATATTTCCAGGACATGGAAATGTGTTATATTCATATGTTCATGTCGTTCATTTACGTTGAGTTTGAAATAATGAATATTCTTTTAAAAGAAAGACTCAAAATCAGAACCATTTATTGCCATGATTGTTTTCACATTCAAGGAATTTGTCCTGGCGGATGGTGCATACATTTAACAATAAACAGAGTGCAATAAAGGGGAATGAATGAATATTTACAATTGAACGGTAGAATATACAAATAAGATAATGTGCGTGTTGTGTGAAAGTGGCAAGTGTATTTAAATATGAGGCATGAGGGTGTGTGCAGGGGAGTGACCAGTGGGAAATGACTGGGGGTGAATGTCAGTGGGGGAACCGGGTTCTGTTAGGGGGACCCAGGCTATGTTAGGGGAAACGGGGCTCTGTTGATGACCCCGACTGCAGACGGGAAACAACTGTTGGTGTGGCGTGAGGTCTTGGTCCTGATGGACTGCAGCCTCCTGCCAGAGGGGAGGGACACCAACAGTTTGTGTCCAGGGTGAGAGGGATCAGCTACAATCTTCCTCTTCAGGGTCCTTGAAGCAAACAAGTCCTGGAGGGACGGCAGATTGCGGCCAATCACCCTCTCGGCAGAGTGAATGATGCGTTGCAGCCTGGCCTTGTCCTTGGCAGTGGCTGCAGCGTACCAGACGGTGATGGAGGAACAGAGGATGGACTCAATGATGGCAGTGTAGAAGTGCACCATCATTGTCTTTGGCAGGTTGAATTTCCTCAGCTGCCTCAGGAAGAACATCCTCTGCTGCGCCTTCTTGGAGATGGAGCTGATGTTGAGCTCCCACTTGAGGTCCTGGGTAATGATGGAGCCCAGGAAGCAGAAGGACTCCACAGCTTTGACGGGGGAGTCAGACAGGGGGAGAGGGGCTGGTGGGGCTCAGATCTTTCTGAAGTCCACAACCATCTCCACTGTCTTCAGAGCGTTGAGCTCCAGGTTGTTTTGGCTGCACCAGGTCACCAGGTGGTCAGTCTCCCACCTGTAGGCGGACTCGTCCCCACCAGAGATGAGTCCAATGAGGGTGGTGTCATCCACAAACTTCAGGAGCTTGACGGACTGGTGACTGGAGGTGCAGCTGTTGGTATACAGGGAGAAGAGCAGTGGGGAAAGAACGCAGCCTTGGGGGGAACCGGTGCTGATGGACCGAGAGGCTGAGACGTGTTTCCCCAGCCTCACGTGCTGCTTCCTGTCAGACAGGAAGTCTGTGATCCACTTGCAGGTGGAGTCGGGCACGTGCAGCTGGGAGAGCTTGTCCTGCAGCAGACGGGATGATGTGTTAAAGGCAGAAATAGTTTGATTATTCTTTTAGCAACTAGGGGTTCAGTGTCTCAGGGACACTTCAACATGTAAACTATGGGGAGACTGGGGAACGAACCTGATACCTTGTAGTTACAGGACGACCACGCATCCTCATGAGCTACAGCCGCCCCTAATGAGCTATAACTGCCCCTGGGTGTATTCATGTATACACCCAGATTTCACCAAATGTTTGGTCATGGACATTTGGTTTAGAGTCCTGGAAAAGTCCTGGAAAAGTCATTGAAATCCATTGGTCAAAATGTGTCTGAAGCCTGTCAGCAGCTGAAATGAGCCACGGCCGAGGCTCCGCCTTTCATCTTGTGGTGTTTCCTGTGTGTCAGAGTTCCGGTGAGAAGAAGCAGCTGAGCAGCACGCAGGTGTCCCGGGTCCACCGAGAGACCGACTTCCTGCGGTACGGCGGTCGGGAAGACCTTCTAGTCTTTTCTAGTGACAACATGGTCCTCATGGAGCTATGACTGATATTAATAACACATCACAGTATCAGAAGTACAAACAGGATAAAGTTCATAACGAACTAACTCATGCTGAATTTACACCTCATGACATCACTAACTACTGTCTGTCCGTCTGTCTGTCCAACCGTCCGTCCCTCCAGATGTGCTCAGTGTCTGAGTCTCCGACCTTCAGACCCGTTCTCTGGGTTCTGTGCTCAGTGTGGCTCCTCCCTCCACCCCCTACCTGAGCAGAGACTGCCCCCTGCTGAGGGAGGACAGGTACTGCACTCATGTCTGTCTGTCTGCCTCACTGAATCAGAATCAGAATCAGAACCATTTATTGCCATGTATGTTTACACATACAAGGAATTTGTCCTGGCGGGAAGGTGCATACATTTAACATTTAACAATACACATTTAACATTTTCTGAAAAAAATAAAAAAAATAAAAAAAGAACACACCACGTTATTTAGTGTTGTGTGTGTGTGTGCGTTCTCAGGTGCTTTGCTGTGTGTTCTGTAAGTCTCTGGTTCCTGTCAACACTCAGACCTGTTTAATATGTGAGGCCTCCATCCATCAACAATTACAACCACAGTCCAGCCTCACACTGCAGGTACACACACACACACACACACACACACACACACACACACACACACACACACACACACACACACACACACACACACACACACACACACACACACACACACACACACACACACACACACACACACACACACACACACACACACACACACACACACACACACACACACACACACACACACACACACACACACACACACACACACACACACACACACACACACACACACACACACACACACACACACACACACACACACACACACACACCTCCCTGTAGCAGTGATGTATTCAGTGTGTTTGTTGTACAGGACCATGTGGTGTGTGTTTGCTGTGGCAGCGGGAATCCAGCTCACATCTCCAGCTGTTTGACCTGTGAGAGCCGTGTGCAGCCGGTAAAACATGCACGCACGCACGCACGCACACACACACACACACACTCGCTCACACCATGTGTCCCTGTGTGTTGGTGCAGGGTGGCGCCCCCTCTGGCCGCCCAGCAGACGGCAGGATGTTGAGCTGCTCCAGGTGTAACCGGTGTAACCGTGGTGACGCCAGGTTCTGCGACTGGTGCGGATCAAAGGTGAAGAAACGCCTGAACGCCCATCATCACGTCCAGCTGAGTGCCATAAATCACACCTGGACAGGCGTTAGCTCGCTCTGGGTTAGCCTAGCTTAGCACAAAGACTGGAAGCGTCAGTCCAAATCCAAAAGCTTCGTTAGCATTTTATTTTCTGTTAACCAACAGCCGAGGCTAAGTAGCGTTAGCTCAGAGTTAGTATTGGTAATGTGAGTTAGTATGAAGCAGATGCTTCACACAGCTAGCGTAGCCTCATACCAGCTAACGCTTCCATTTAGCACTACAGCTAATCAGTGAACTTAATCCAGTCTTTGTGCTAAGCTAAGCTTTAAAACATCCTGGATGTGTCTCTGCACTTCTGACTCATGAGAAGACAGAGAAGAATAAAGCTTCATCAACATGTTGGACTGTAAATATTTCAGAAAACTAAATGTACATTTATACTCTGGCCATAATGTTAGCTTGCCAGCTAACGTTAGCATCACTGGTCTTTTGTTGATCTTTATGTTCATATTTACAGAGGGAGGTGAGCAGTTGCTCCTTGTGATCAGTCTTTCTGCTAAGCTAGTGTGAAAGTGAAGCATTGTGGGAAATGTCGCGCTGTGTGTACTTCCAGCCCGGTCATGCAGCCAGCTGTGTGGTTTGTCGGCGATGCGGTGCGAGCGGACACCCGTACGCCTTCTACTGCGCAGCCTGCGGCGCCTTCCTGGAAGCCCCGCCCCCACCCCACAGTGACATCACGCGACATGTCAGGGGCGCCGCCATCAACCGGGTACGCTGCATTGCCACCGACCAGGTACGCTGCAGCGCTGACATCATGTGACTCCTAACACAAAGACTGTTCTCCACCTGTGTGAGCAGGCTGCAGCTCCAGTTTCCCATGATGCCACCTGGCAAGCCACGCCCTCCGCCGGAAGCACAAAGTTAGCCACACCCACTGCTGAGCAGTTCACTCAGACTGTTGGACTCTATTACCCATCAGGCACTGAGCTTCAGAGGAAGGAAACACAAAGGAAGCTTCAACTCAGCAAGCAGCAGGCGACCAGAGATCGCCAACCGCTACTGACGGCCATCAGCCCTGGTCGAGGTAAAGTACTACTACAAGTACTACTAGTATTTTACCTGTACCAGGACTGAGTAGTAGTCCTAAACTCCAGTAGAGGAGGCGGTCTGCTGGATTGTAACCCGTCTGTGTGCTCAGGTTTCTGGAGGAAGCAGCTGGATCACCTGTGTGCTCACCTGAGGAGCTACGCTCAGAACAACTCCCCCTTCAGGACTCTGCTGGGAGAGCCTCGTCTGGGCCGGGTACGCCACACCTCCCCCGTATAGAGACATCACCTGTGGGATTATTTACAGTTAATGTGAGGAACCTTTACCAGGTCATCAACCAGTCTCAGTCTAGTCCTGGTCCTCTATAGACCTCAGTCTAGTCCTGGTCCTCTATAGACCTCAGTCTAGTCCTGGTCCTCTATAGACCTCAGTCTAGTCCTCGTCCTCTATAGACATCACTTTAGTCCAGGTCCTCTATAGACCTCAGTGTGGTCCTGGTCCTATATAGACCTCCAGCAGTAAACAGACCATCAGAGAGAAGATGGTCTGGTTCTAGAGAGTTCTTCTTAAAGCTCCTCATCGGAGCCACCTGGTCAGATTCTGGTGAAACCAGATGACATCATGCATGTTCACCAGAACGAGGACTAGGACTGAGAGGGGCAGACTGTCAGACTAACACTACCACCTTAGTCCACAGGGGGCACCAGAATTCACTTTAGTTTCACTTTAGAGTTAAAGTTCCTCACAGTAACTGGAAGTTAAATGACTCGGTTTCAGACATCATGACCACCTGAACAGGTGCAGGCAGTGCTGTGCTTTACTTTCGGTGTCAGGTGACACGTTTCTGCCCCGTCTCCTTCAGATGGTTTCTGCTGTGATTCAGGAAGATCGTTACGAAGTCAGTGTGACCGTCAGCTTCGTGTCGGCCGGACGAGAAGAACATCAGGTGTGTTGTTCTCAAAACATGGCACCTGAAGAACCGACTTGTCATGTTCCACGAGACAGGAAAGGTGACTGTGTTTGTTCTCAGGTGGATCCAACAGGTGACGGCATTGGACCTGCAGGTCGGACTGAGACTCTGAGCAGCGTGACGGAGCGATGTGCTGACAGCCGCCTCAGTGAGAACCACCTCTTTACCTGCATTATGAAACATCTCAGTCAGAACCATCTCTTTACCTGCATTATGAAACATCTGTGAGAACCAGCTCTTTACCTGCATTATGAAACATCTCAGTCAG
Organism: Cottus gobio; assembly: GCA_023566465.1. Lineage (NCBI taxonomy): Eukaryota > Metazoa > Chordata > Actinopteri > Perciformes > Cottidae > Cottus > Cottus gobio. The sequence continues at coordinate 29,384,926 of CM042219.1, read as the reverse complement.
AACCATCTCTTTACCTGCATTATGAAACATCTGTGAGAACCAGCTCTTTACCTTCATTATGAAACATCTCACTGAGAACCACCTCTTTACCTTCATTATGAAACATCTGTGAGAACCACCTCTTTACTTTCAATATGAAACGATGCTACTGCTTCATTAAATAGATAGATGAGCTGTTGTTTGTGTGTCTGGTAGGAAGTGACCCCCCGAAACCGACACCGACTCCCAAACCTCCGGTAAGAAACACTTCTTCAACTCACCTGACTGCTGTCCAGTCACAGATGAGAGCTCCTCTGATTGGTTCTCCTGGTTCCAGGTGTGGGATGTGCAGTTGCTGAAGGAGCTGGGTCCAGGTCCAGGTTCAGGTCAGATCAACGTCATCCAGCAGCTCCTGGATCAGGTACGAGTCTCTGCAGCCACTCAGCTCTGAGATTTAAACTGAAGCCCGATTCCCGATTGGTCGACAGTATTGATGTCTTTACCGGTCGCCTGCCGTAGCTTACACCAATTGGTCCTTTTGTTTCCCCACGCCCACCAGGGGGCGGACCCCTCCTGCTGCGACAGCAATGGCCGACACGCTTTGGCGGTTGCTGTGGTCAACGGTCACCATGACGTACTTCCTGTTTTAGTGCAGCGAGGAGCCGACGTGGACCAGCAGTCTGGACGGTGAGAGGACAACATGGCCAAGACCTGAGGAGCACATGGGCTTCATCTCATGCAGTGGTGGTGTGGGGACCGGCACTACTGGTAGTACTGGTACTACTAGTACCGGTCACCACACCACTACTACTAATAAATAAATAAATACAATAATTTAGGTACCACTAGTAGTGTTTGTTTTTTATTGTTTCCATAGCAAGTTCATTCATTTCACTTCTGTCTCTCTGAACGTCTGCTCCATTATTGTATATTTAATAACAAAGTCACAACATGATGAAACGTCTCCTCAGGATGAAGAACGCTGCTCTGCATGAAGCTGCAGCTCTGGGCTCTGAAGGCCTGAAGGGTGCTCAGGTGCTGCTCAGGTATGAACCACCTTGTCCAGACTGTACTACTACTACTACTACTACTACTACTACTACTACTACTGGTATGAAACACCTGGTCCATAGACTGTACTACTACTGGTATGGACCACCTGGTCCACAGACTGTACTACTACTGGTATGGACCACCTGGTCCACAGACTGTACTACTACTGGTATGGACCACCTGGTCCACAGACTGTACTACTACTGGTATGGACCACCTGGTCCACAGACTGTACTACTACTGGTATGGACCACCTGGTCCACAGACTGTACTACTACTGGTATGGACCATCTGGTCCCGACTGTACTACTACTGGTATGGACCACCTGGTCCACAGACTGTACTACTACTGGTATGGACCACCTGGTCCCGACTGTACTACTACTGGTATGGACCACCTGGTCCACAGACTGTACTACTACTGGTATGGACCACCTGGTCCACAGACTGTACTACTACTGGTATGGACCACCTCGTCCACAGACTGTACTACTACTCGTATGGACCACCTGGTCCACAGACTGTACTACTAGTACTGGTATGAAACACCTGGTCCACACTGTACTACCGGTATGGACCACAGACTGTACTACTACTACTACTACTATGAAACACCTGGTCCATAGACTGTACTACTACTACAAAACACTTGGTCCACTAATGTCCATTGAGAGACACTGAACAACCACAAAGAGACAGTAAACAACCACAAAGAGAGACAAAACAACACAGACAGTAAACAACCACAAAGAGACAGTAAACAACCACAAAGAGACAGTAAACAACCACAAAGAGACAGTAAACAACCACAAAGAGACAGTAAACAACCACAAAGAGACCGTAAACAACCACAAAGGACCATATAGAAAGTTCTGAGAACTCAGGTTATAAAATGTTTATCCGGTTGAAGAGATTCAGTTCATCTGAGATACCGGCCTCTGATTGGTTGAGCACGTTGTTCTGGTTTTGTTGCTCCTCCCACCTGCTGATGTCAGTGAGCCGTCTCATGACATCACGCTCTCTCACCATTCAGCTGTGGGGCCGGCGTGAGGCGGAGGAACGGCGGCGGTCAGACGGCGTACGACGTGGCAGTGACCTCCGGATGCCACGACATGGTGTCTCTGCTGGCTGCTCGGGCCGGACTGGACCTGCTGGGCAAACTGGGAAAACCCAAAGGAAACCTGGACGTTCTCTGACCGCCTCCACTGGTTTCATCTCGTCCACGTGTGTGAAGTCTGAAGGAAGCACCACTTTAACATAGCCTGTTTTTAGGTGTACAATTAGGATTAAATCACAAAGATGGGCTTTAAAATTTTAGACTTCTAGTATACTAGTAATAGTACCTTTACTAATATCGTGGTGAACTGGAGACTGAATTACTTCTTCACTGATTTATTAGAAAATAACACGTTGACAAACCAAATCAGGAGTTTAGTTTTTTTTTTTTACATTTTTAATTTGTTAAAAAGGAAAATTCCAGAACAAAAAGCAAACTTGGAGTTCTTTGTGGCCTCAAGCTGGACGTCCATCTTGAATCCTTTGTTCTGTACAACTGTCTTGTTTCTTCTACCCTGGAGGGCGACACTCACAGCGCCTCACTGTGGCTGAAGAGGATTCAACAGGTTTGAACAGGTTCAAGTTTCATCAGGTTAATTTTGTTTTAATGGAAAAACTGCAGCACGAGACAAACGAAGGGAATTAAAGTCGGCTATGAAACCAGTCCAGATTTTCTGAATCATTGTTTGTCAGAAGTTCTTGGTTAATACAGTTGAAGTAGATGTCAGTGGTCAGCAGCTACTGCTCAGGTGCCTTTGAGCCAGGCTGTACGCTGCAGAAGAGGAAAAGCTGTCCAGCAGTGAACTCAGCGCCTCAGTCGAAGGAAGAAGGCGTGGCGGCACTCCGTGCTGTCCACCGGGTAGTATTTGTCGTAGAAGTCCAGGATGTACTCCTCTGCTTTGAAGCCAAACTTCTGGTAAAGCAGCATGGCCGGGTTACTGGCCGATACGTGCAGCGTCACGTCTTTCCCCATGCAGGTCTGGAACAACGGAGGGGAAGTGGTCCGGCGTTAACCGTCAATAATAATAATAATCTTTATAGGAGCCGATATTTAGGAAAAACATGCTTTCTAGTCACTAATCACTGATAATGTGAACCGCTAGCTAACGTTAGTTAGGTATTGTTAGCCGTTGTCTAACAGCAACATTTGATATAAACTTCTTATTTTATAAAGAATTCCCATCATTCATCTCTCTGAAGTCATGTTGATAACAGCGCTAACAGCTAAAGGCAATAATGATGCGTTCAGGCTCTGCTCAGTGAAAACTCGCTGAAGGTAAATGATAACATTCTCATGTATTGTTAAATGTTACATTACATTTCATTTAGCTGACGCTTTTATCCAAAGAGACTTACATGATATACAGTAGACCGTAGACACAGCAACAGTGAGCAATGAGGGTTAAGTGTCTTGCTCAAGGACACAACGACTACCGGTCCGGGATCGAACCACCGACCCTCTGATTGAAAGACAGACTTGCTAACCACTGAACCACAGTCGCCCCAAATTTAACAAATGTTATGCACCTTCCACTAGGACAAATTCCTTGAATGTGAAAACAAACATGGCAATAAATGGTTCTGATTCTGATGCGTTCAGGCTCTGCTCAGTGAAAACTGGCTGAAGGTAAATTATAACGTTCTCATGATGCGTTCAGGCTCAAATGAGTACTGGCTGAAGGTAGTGTTGGTGAACTAGAATAAATCCAGATGTTTTTACATGAATATAAAATAGATATTAGAGATGAATTATGAGCCGTTTACCTTCATAACAGCTCATCATTACACTTCATTAACACCAAGAACAACTATAACAATAATATATTATATTTACTTATCATTTAATGTGTTTTTATGCAAATCACTACAATAGATGACTTGAGGATAATATTTAGAACTTTTTTGGCCAAATCTCAATTTTATAAATGTTTTAATAGGCCTTAATTTTCAATTGCGTCAGTGACTTTCATTGTAAAAGCTTGAAGTCTAGTCCTACAGGTTTGTAGCCTCCACACCTGAAGCAGCCCTCAGGTGGACCGCTGGCCTCTGGAGCCTCACCTGGATGAGGTGGTAGATCATGAAGGTGCCGATGCCGGCTCTCCTCCACTCGGGATGGACCAGCAGGAAGGAGATGTAGGCCTCGTTGTATTTCACATCAGGAACCATGAAACCAAAGCCGACCACCACTTTCTTATAGAGGACCACCACACTGAAGTCCGGGTACTGCAGGCACTCCGACAGGTCCACACCTGGAGGAGGAGGAACGGTTGAGAGAGACGGACCAAAAGGTAGGAATAAGTAGAAGAATGTGCGTCTGTGATACCTGGCCAGAAGTTGTCATGACACATGGCGTTAACCGAGGGGATGTGGTTTGGGCGGACGTAGCAGTAGTCGATGGGGGCGTTGGGTTCAGGGGTCCAGTCAGGCTCCTTCCTGTGAGGGTACGCTCGGACCTCATCCAGCAACCTCAGTTTCACTGGACGGCTCTCGTAATCCCTCCTGAAAAACAAGCAGTCCTGTTCTCTCTACTGTGATTGATACTACAGGGGTCTCTTGGTCTCTCGGTCGGTCTCTACCAGACCCAAGGTGTCGGCCTTGGTCTCTTCCAGACCCAAGGTGTCGGTCTACCAGACCCAAAGTGTCGGTCTCGGTCTCTACCAGATCCAAGGTGTCGGTCTCGGTCTCTATCAGACCCAAGGTGTTTCCCTCACATGACCCTCTTCATTAAATACCTGATGTAGGGTTTCAGGATGCGAGAGGTGTACGGACTCTTGACGGTCTGGTCTGAACCGCTCTCTGCTCCCATCAGTCGGCGCCAGAAAGACACAGACTGCAGCTGGATGCCTCTTTTGCTAGAAAGGTTGGTCTGCACACAAAGACTACATCAGTGGTTCTGTGTTCTTTGGGGCTTTGATTGATTCTCAAAAACATTCAATCCCGTTTCAAACTAATAATGTTATGCAAAGCTTTGTGGCTCAGATCACAGCCTTCTGATTGCATAAACAGAAGAAGCAAATGTTCATGTTCAAGCACTAAAAGACCTGGTTTTTATTTTTGCCTTTCCTTGACTGAACGGGTCTCAAACCTGTGACACTGCGATGGAACACTGCGTTGGAACATGGACTCTTATTCTAGTCGGATTATCATGAACTACCGTCAGGACATATCCAAACCCTTGTTATTGACTTCCTGCTGACATAAGGGGCTAGAACCACAATGAGACCAGGATGAATGTTGGTACCTGGAAGCGATCAAGGATACGCAGCTCCTGGCTGGTGGTGCAGTACTTCCCCACAACCGCCCCCTGCAGCAGGGTTCCCATCCCCTGGGTGCTGTAGATCCCCCCCACCAGGCTGAGGGTTGCGCTGACCGCGCGGTCAATGTCCAGCAGGGGGAGTCCTCTCTGCCTCTTGGCCTGGCGGACCAGCAGCTTCCTGTGGAGGCGCTTGGCCTGCGGGGTGACGGCCAAGGCCAGCGAGCAGGTGTCCAGCCGCCGCAGCAGCATCCTCTCCTCGTAAAGACTGAGGGTGGTGAAGCGAGGAGTCTGGGAAACACCGCCGGCACCATCGGCTTTCTCGGGATGAGTTATCCTCCTCCGCTCTGGTCCCCCCGCACCAACACCTCCCCCCGCGGAGAGAGCCGGAGCGTCGCCGCGTACCACCGGCTCCTCAAAGTCACGCTCAAGTCCATCGTCGTCCTCGCTGTCGGCTTCACATTTGATGTGCGGACGCACCGGCCGGAGCTTCTTGCGGGCGAGGAGGTTGGCGCGAGGAGGAGGGATGTACTCCATTCCGGGGTCGATCATTCCCTCTGTCTCCATCTCCTCGTCGTCTGGAGGTCCGGGCGGCAGAGAGAACATCAGTGTCATCAAATCTACTTGCATGCGTTTAGAAGTAGGGCGAGTGGAACCCCAACTCACCGTGGAACAGAGCCTGTGGCGGCATGGCGTCTGGGATCAGGTCTGCCTCCGACAGCAGGCTGGGCGTCGCCGAATGAGACGCCGGCGTCCCCGGAGCAGAGAAATCCGGTGATGGTGACGGTGACGGGCTGGTGAGCGGCGTTCGGTCCGATGAGCTGAGGGAAGAGAAATCGATGACCTCGCCTTTCTCCAGGATGAGGTCGGGCCGGCGCCCGGCGCCCCCCCCGCGGCCTCCTCCCAGTTTGACCGGCGTGGAGGAGGTGCTGCGGTCCACATAGCCCCCCACTGCCTCCTTCTGAGCCCGCCGGATGTCTTTGGCCTCTTGGGTACGACAGCGCTTCTCCTTCAGCTGGATAGCGTTCTCCACCAGGTTCCTTGCTCCGCGCTTCCTCAGGCCCTCCACGGTGATGATCGGGTCCATGGCAGGTTTTGAGGCTGCAGGTGAAAATATCAGGTGAGTTTGGATTCTGCCAGCTTTTGACCGAGCACTCCTGGATCACCATGTTACCTTTAGCCTTGGTCGTGGATTTATCCGCCTCCGGTCGCAGAGTTGGAGGTCTGTTCTGGACCAGCTTCCACCAGCCCGGCTCCCCAAACTCCTGTGCTCCAGACCGGAAGAATGTGGGACTGCCAACCGACAGGCAGCCGGCCACCGTGCTCCACCAGGTGGACGTCTTCTTCCTGCAGAGAGCAACAGGAAACTCATCTTCTGAACCAAATAATGAAAGCGGGATGAACATGATCAGTGATTTATAGAAGTACCAATGAAAGATAGTGACCTTGTTCCCAGCAGGAAGTTCCAGTGCCGACCAATAAAAGCACAGATGTCCTCTTTCCACCTGAAGTAGCCCTGGCGGCCCGTCCCCTCCAGAGACAGGTTGTACATGGCCAACATCACCACCTGACACACAGCAACACGACTTAATGACCACGGAGAGTTGGGGGGGGGGGGCGCTCAACTGTTATGTTGTGAGGGTAGTTTACCTGCTGCCAGGTGAGTCTCATCCTCTCAAAGCTCTCCTTTCCATCCTCGGTGCAGTCGGCGCAGATGAACTTGAAGAAGTTGTCTCCTTTCAGGTAGCTGGGCTGCTCGCCTCTGAGCTGAGCTGATACGCAAACACACATCAGGACATTTAGGTTTATCTGTTTGCCCCTGGTGGACACCAGGAGAACAACATGTGTTATCTCTATAATACAGCAGTGATGCCCCTGGTGGACACCAGGAGAACAACATGTGTTATCTCTATAATACAGCAGTGATGCCCCTGGTGGACACCAGGAGAATAACATGTATTATCTCTATAATACAGCAGTGATGCCCCTAGTGGACACCAGGAGAACACCACATGTTATCTATGAAGGAACGATTCAAAAGAAAAGATGTCTCAGGTGAAGGTTTCCTAGACACCAGGTGTCCTGTGAGTCTCACCTGCAGGGACCCACTTGTGGCAGCGGTCGCAGTAGAAGGACATGTCCTCAGCCCAGCCTCCGTCGGCCTCCTCGCCCACGTCGCTGGTCAGAGAGTCTCCACTCTGGTCATGTGACAGATCCACCGAGCCCTGGTCCTCGGACTCCACGATCAGCAGTGTCTCCCCCTCCACCTCCCCCTCCTCCAGGCCCTCTGAGGCCGACGTGCAGGCCGCCTCGTCCTCCCCTCCCCCCAGCTGCTCGCTGCTGCTGTCCATCACGGGCACACCTGTACATGTAGACGTCTGAATGCTCAACAGCTTCTGAGAAGAGTCTGTCCGGACTTCCCGCCGTGTTGCAAGTAAAAATCAGAGGCGAGAACTCTTTAAGTTCGGTCCTTCAGGACAATGTTGAGGTACTTGTACATTACTTAAGTATTTCCATTTGATGTAACTAAATACTAGTAGGCCACTACATCAGAGAAGTATAGTACTTTTACCTTCACAACATGTATTTGATAATATTGGTTACTACTTTGGCTTCTTTACAGATTCAGAATCTTAAACTTCATATAATCAACTAAGACACTTTGATGTATTATTAAGTAGCATTTATCCTAATTATTAAGTATATGACGTATTAGCTCCACCAGCTGCAACATTCAAGTGATGATCACATTAATTCAGCGGTTCTCAAATGTTTTGTCATGCCCAACTGCATTGGGATTGTGACAGCATTATAAAATAACACAATATGATTTGTTTCTCTTCAACACTGCTCTTTATTCATTAGCTCAATGTTAAACTTAAATAAAATAACTCACACAAACCGACAATCAGGAATGATCAGCCTCTGAATGCCTCAGTGACTGAATGAAGGACAATAAATGTTGTAAAAAGAGTTTTAACCAGATCTCAGAACAGATCTAATACATAACTTTAATCTGATCGTCTTCTTCTGGTATGAAACTCTAGGATCAGTCTGCTCAGCTGCAGCGTCCAATCACATGACTGATGAGCACTGAGGGGGCGTGTCCAATGACATGACTGATGAACACTGTGGGGGGGGTGTGGAGCGTTAAAACACTTCCTGGAAGCTCGCGCTCGTGGCTGCTCCCTCCTCAGAGCAGAATAAGAGCTTTGGGACAGCCGTCACTATGGCGACGCAGAACAACTTCCAGTTCAATTAAGGAAACAACAATTAAGAGACTTGGGATGTACCCGAGGGGTGGTTACCTGTCTCAGTGCTCCTGTGGGCGGAGCTCCGTCTGCCTGCGTAGCCGCTCCTCCTCCAGCTGTGAGGTCAGAGCCCTCTGCTCCTCCAGGAGGCGCAGATTGTCCTTCTTCCTCTGCAGCCGCTCCAGATCCCTGAGGACGCCTTCGTGGAGCCGCTGGAGGTCAAACGCACAGAGGTCAAACGCACTGGAGGTCAAACACACAGAGGTCAAACGCGCTGGAGGTCAAACACACAGAGGTCAAACGCGCTGGAGGTCAAACGCACAGGAGGTCAAACGCGCTGGAGGTCAAACGCGCTGGAGGTCAAACGCGCTGGAGGTCAAACGCACAGGAGGTCCAACGCACAGAGGTCCAACGCACAGAGGTCCAACGCACAGAGGTCCAACGCACTGGAGGTCCAACGCACTGGAGGTCCAACGCACTGGAGGTCCAACGCACAGGAGGTCCAACGCACAGAGGTCCAACGCACAGAGGTCCAACGCACAGAGGTCCAACGCACAGAGGTCCAACGCACTGGAGGTCCAACGCACTGGAGGTCAAACGCACAGGAGGTCCAACGCACAGAGGTCCAACGCACAGAGGTCCAACGCACAGAGGTCCAACGCACAGAGGTCCAACGCACAGAGGTCCAACGCACAGAGGTCCAACGCACTGGAGGTCCAACGCACTGGAGGTCAAACGCACAGGAGGTCAAACGCACAGAGGTCCAACGCACTGGAGGTCCAACGCACTGGAGGTCCAACGCACAGAGGTCCAACGCACTGGAGGTCCAACGCACTGGAGGTCCAACGCACAGAGGTCCAACGCACTGGAGGTCCAACGCACAGAGGTCAAACGCGCTGGAGGTCAAATGCGCTGGAAGTGTAAAAGTTTAAGATATCAATTGAAGACACCAGAGATATTACTGTTACCCCAGAGACGCTCACTTACAATATAGCTTCCCACCACTAGTAATGTGTCAGTCAGTTGTTTAACAAGCTCCAATAGGCAGAAGAATACACTTAGCCAGCCGCTAGCCTAGAGCGAGAGTTATGGAAAAGACGAAAGTGGCGCCGAACCCCCAACAGTAAATGTTTGTGTGAGTATAATCCTGACTTCACTAAGTAGGGCTTTGTGAACGGCGGTAACGAGGCGGCGCCGAGAGCCCAGTGCGTGGAGTGGGGCTAACGCTAGCCTCGCTAGCTAACGCAGCATTGAAGGCTTCAAAGCTAAAGCGGCATATGGAGACCAAACATCCAGCACTCATGGGAAAGCAGGTGGGATTTTCCAAGAGAAGGACAATGGGCTCCAGATGGAGAAAAGGTCTGTACTGTCACTGACTGGCAACTCCACACTCCAATGCTAAGCTGTATAAAGCAAGACACTGAACCTCCAGTTGCTCCCGGGGCACCTCACACTGATCCTTAATTACTTAGGATAGGTTAAATGCAGAGACCAATTTCCCCAAGGGGATTAATAAAGGATAATTTATTCTAAACTTGAATGCTTATTGGATCCAAGCATATAATGCCCCTCATTGTGGCCTAAGGAGATCGGAACCGTATATCAAGCTGTGCATAATTATTAGGCAGCTTCTTTTCCTCAGGCAAAAAGGGCCAAAAAAGAGATTTAACTGACTCTGGAAAGTCAAAAATTGTAAAGAGTCTTTCAGAGGGATGCAGCACTTGAAATTACTAAGATATTAGGACATGATCACAGACATGATCACAGCAGGTCCAGCAAGCTGACCCTGAGCAAGACACTTAACCCCCAGTTGCTCCCCGGGCGCTTCACGAGGCTGCCCACTGCTCCTTAAAGGATGGGTCAAATGCAGAGGATAAATTTCCCCACTGTGGGACTAAGTGTGGGACTAATAAAGGGGTTTCTTCTTCTTTCTTCTTCCGACCCCCTCTCTCACCCGCAACATCTACCAGCTCATTCTGGGGGATCCCGAGGCGTTCAGGCCAGCTGGGAGATATAATCCCTCCAGCGTGTCCTGGGTCTTCCCCGGGGCCTCCTACCAGTTGGACGTGCCTGGAAAACCTCTAAAGGGAGGCGTCCTGGAGGCATCCTAATTAGATGCCCGAACCACCTCAGCTGACTCCTTTCGAAAGGAAGGAGTAGCGGCTCAACTTCAAGCTCCCTCCTGATGTCCGAGCTCCTTACCCTATCTCTAAGGCTGAGCCCGGCCACTCTACGGAGGAAACTTATTTCTGCCACTTGTATCAGAGTCACGACCCAAAGTTTGTGACCATAGGTGAGGGTTGGAACCTAGACCGACCAGTAAATTGAGAGCTTTGCCTTCCGGCTCAGGTCCTTCTTCACCAAGACGGCCCGGTGCAACGCCTGTTTTACTGCTGCAGCCGTGAGGGTAAAGAGCTGGTCCACTGTTCCACGGCCAGGACGAAACCCGCACTGTTCTTCATTAATCCGAGGTTTGACAAACGGTCGGAACCTCCCTTCCAGCACCCTGGCATAAGCTTTCCCCATGAGGCTGAGTACCATACCTATGCTACTACCATAGCTATGCTGACGACACCCAACTGATCCTCTCGTTTCCACAATCGGAAACACAGGTAGCAGCACGAATCTCTGCCTGTCTGACTGACATTTCACAATGGATGTCCGCACATCACCTGAAAATTAACTCCGACAAGACGGAATTACTTTTCCTTCCAGGAAAAGTCTCTCCCACTCACGACCTGACGATTACTTTCAACAACTCAGTCTTGGCCCCGACCCCGACTGCCAGGAACCTCGGTGTGACCCTGGACAGTCAACTCTCCCTGACTGCCAACATTACCCCAACAACTCGTTCCTGTAGATTCATGCTGCACAACATCAGGAGAATACGTCCACTTCTCACCCAGAAGGCGGTACAGGTTCTCGTCCAGGCTCTGGTCATCTCGCGCCTAGACTACTGCAACTCCCTCCTGGCGGGTCTACCTGCTGGTGCCATCCGACCTTTGCAGCTAATCCAGAATGCAGCAGCTCGACTGGTCTTTAACCTGAAATTCACCCACACTACTCCGCTCCTCCACGACCTTCACTGGTTACCGGTGGCCGCCCACATCCGCTTCAAAACATTGGTACTGGCGTACCGTGCTACGAACAGTTCTGGTCCAGTCTACATCCAGGACATGGTAAAACCTTACACCCCAGCTCAGGCGCGCCGCTCGGCTTCTGCCAATCGCCTTGTAGCACCGTCACTGAGAGCTAAACACTCAAAGTCTCGACTGTTCTCTGTCCTGGCTCCTCGGTGGTGGAATGAGCTCCCCATTGACATCAGAAAGTCTCTACATCTTTCGTCGCAAACTAAAAACACATCTTTTCCGACTATACCTTGAATAAAGGAAGTAGCACTTTAGTAGCACTGAAATGGCTCTTACTGATAGCCCTTTGTAGTCAAACTTTATTGATGAAATTGTACCTTCTTGATTCTTGTTGTTCTGATTCTTGTTTGTAACCGTAGAATGCACTTATTGTAAGTCGCTTTGGATAAAAGCGTCAGCTAAATGAAATGTAATGTAATGTAATGAGTAGTGTGATACCCCGATAATTCGAGCACACTCTCCGGTCCCCCTTCTTGAAGATGGGAACCACCACCCCGGTCTGCCAGTCCATGGGCACTGTGCCCGACCCCCATGCGACATTGAAGAGGCGTGTCAGCCAAGACAGCCCAACAAAGTCCAGCGCCTTCAGCATCTCAGGGCGGATTTCATCCACCCCTGGCGCCTTGCCACCAAGGAGCTTTTTGACTACCTTAGTGGCCTCTGCCAGGGATATGGCTGCATCCACCCCCAAGTCTTCAGGCGCTGCCCCCTGTTCAGGGGACATGTTGACCGGGTTTAGGAGTTCCTCAAAGTGCTCCTTCCACCGCCCGACGATATCCTCTGTCTGGGTCAGCAGCAACCCTCCCCCGCTGATAACAGCCTGGGGAAGGCCCTGCTTTCCCTTCCTGAGTCGTCGGATGGTTTGCCAGAACCTCCTTGAGGCCAACCGAAAGTCCTTCTCCATGGCCTCCCCGAACTCCTCCCATGCCCGAGTTTTAGCATCCGTGACCACCGCAGCTGCAGTCCTTCTGGCCTGCCTGTACCTGTCAGCTGCTTCAGGAGACCCCTGGGCCAACCAAGCCCGAAAGGCCTCCTTCTTCAGCTTGACGGCTTCCCTCACCCCCGGTGTCCACCACCGGGTTCTCGGGTTGCCGCCACGACAGGCACCGATGACCTTCCGACCACAGCTCCTAGCGGCCGCGTCCACAATAGAGGCTTTGAACATGATCCACTCGGATTCCATGTCCCCAACCTCCCTCGGGATGTGTGAGAAGTCCTTCCGGAGGTGGGAGTTAAAGACCTCCCGGACAGGATCCTCCACCCGACGTTCCCAGTTCACCCTCACTACACGTTTGGGCTTTTCCCTGTAAAAGGGTTTTCACTATTTTTTGGGGGAGTTTTTCCTGATTCGATGTGAGGTCCCGGGACAGGGATGGTGTATGTGTACAGATTGTAAAGCCCTCAGAGGCAAATTATTGTTCTAGTGAAGCTACCAGGAACCATTATCCTCCAGTATTGTCTTGTTCGAGTGAAGCTACCAAGAACCTTTATCCTCCAGTACCGTTTTCTTCTAGTGAAGCTACCAGGAACCCATTATCCTCTGATACTGTCTTGTCAGAATCAGAACCATTTATTGCCATGTATGTTTACACATACAAGGAATTTGTTCTAGTGAAGTTAACCAGGAACCCGTTATCCTCCGGCATGAGGTTTTAAGGAACATGGTCTAATAGGAACCTTCCTGTTACGGAGTCGACAACGCAGGAGACAAACGTCTCTTTTCCACACTGGCCTTTAAAATAAGGTTCCTGGACCGATTCATTAAAGTCTTCTGATACTGCGTTCACAGCAAAAGCAAATGTTTCACGTGAGTAGATTACATACAAAGACAACACACAAACGAGAATAACCTGAACGTCCACCGGCGAGTGACGCAACGTGAAAAATTTGCATCATGCGCGTGATGCTGCGAAAGCCAATCAGCGCCGAGAAGCTCTGCCCATCAATGTCCTGCCGCTGTTGAATCAAACCAACTGCTGGTCGCCTGAAGTAGCGCTGGAAGCAGCCATCATCCAGACGCAGTTCCTGGAGGAGCGTGTGCATATATAATATTATAAACCCAGACACGAGGGCGTTTGTGGGACTTCAACAGTCGACACCAAAGAGAAATCAACTTCTTGATTTGGTCGATAAGACAATGTGAAGCTTTAACGTGACCTTTAAAGGTGAGACGTACCGGCTCCCACCAGCAGGGGGCAGCACTACTGACTTCACCAGTAGGCAGCTCACAACTGCCTGGACGGGTCACACGTGGTTTTACGTCACAGGCAAGCTGTTAGCATGCTAACATATCACGGTACTTCTTCTGTCATTTAAACTGAAGTCTCACACCGAAAACAAACCTCTTCATGTGTCACGGACGCCTTTATTTTGAAAGACGGAACCGGAAGTTGTGACTAGCCGTTATCTGTGTTAAAGTTTGCCGCTGTCGCGTCAGTTCACTGTTTAGTTCCTCTGTCTACGGTTAAAACACCGGCAGCTGCTAAATAAAGAGCTCCGGTAACTGCCGGTGACCACCGCAGCTAGCTAACCGTTAGCTCCGTTATCCGTTTGCCGGGGTCGGACCGGGTCACCTTCTCAATGTCTCACCTCTCTGTCCCAGGACTGCTTGAGGTGAACAGCAGCCACGGTGCTCACAGTCAGAACCACAGAAACTCCCAGAACCACTTTAGAGACGGTCGACATCCCGTTAGCCAACTGTTAAGTGGCTCTGAGTTCCCCTCGCGCTCTTCTTCTGCTGGTTTTATTACGGCTTCTTCTTCTTCGTCTACTGGTTTTATTACGGCTTCTTCTTCTTCTGCTGCTTTTATTACGGCTTCTTCTTCTTCGTCTACTGGTTTTATTACGGCTTCTTCTTCTTCTGCTGCTTTTATTACGGCTTCTTCTTTTCTAGTGTTTATGGCGGATTACTACTTTTGTATTATACCGCCACCAACTGTACAGGATTGTATACCATGAACTTCATGAAACTGTCATAGAGTCTAGGCTTGAGTTAATTCAAAACAAAAAAAAAAAAAAAAATTAAAAAAATAAAAAACTATATTCTTTTTCCTAAACCAGTACTATGAAGAAAAATAAATAAAGCTTCCAGTCTTTCCCTTACCATACCCTGTTCTTCTAGAATACCACGTATTGCATTCTCTCCTTCCATTTCCTGCCATTGTATTCTATTATCATTATACTTCTTACACACAAAAAGCACATGCTCTACATCTTCTTTGTCTTGGCAGTCTATGCATAAGCCATTGCTAGAACCTATTATTTGTAAGGTATCATTCAATCCTGTGTGACCTAATCTAAGTCTGGTATATACCACTTCTTCCCGTCTAAATAAACTCAATAAAGTTTATTACGGCTTCTTCTTCTTCTGCTGCTTTTATTATGGCTTCTTCTTCTGCTGCTGATTTTATTACGGCTTCTTCTCCTGCTGCTGTTATTACGGCTTCTTCTTCTTCTTCTTCGCCTAACGGTCAGTCAGACAAGAGAGCTGGAAGAAGTACTCAGATAGTGATACATATATCAGAATCAGAATCAGAATCAGAATCAGAACCATTTATTGCCATGTATGCTTACACATACAAGGAATTTGTCCTGGTGGGAAGGTGCATACATTTAACATTTAACAATACACATTTAACAGTTAACGCAGTGCAATAAATGAGGATGAATGGATGAATGAATATCTACATTGAAACAGCAGCATGTCAAAATACCAAAAGTAAGATAAAGTGCATGGAATGTGCATGAGTGTAAGTGTTGTGTGAAAGTGGCAAGTGCAATGCCCAGGTGTCAAGTGTATTCAAGTCAAGTATAAGTATAAGGCTATGTGCAGGGGAGTATCCGGTGGGAATTGTCTGGGGGTGACAGAGTCATTAGAGTCAGTGGGTGACCCGGGCTCTGTTGATGAGCCCGACGGCAGACGGGAAGAAACTGTTTTTGTGGCGTGAGGTCTTGGTCCTGATGGACCGCATCCTCCTGCCAGAGGGGAGGGACACGAACAGTTTGTGTCCAGGGTGAGAGGGATCAGCAACAATCTTCCTCGCCCGCTTCAGGGTCCTTGAAGCAAACAAGTCCTGGAGGGACGGCAGATTGCAGCCAATCACCCTCTCGGCAGAGCGAATGATGCGCTGCAGCCCGGCCTTGTCCTTGGCAGTGGCTGCAGCGTACCAGACGGTGATGGAGGAACAGAGGATGGACTCGATGATGGCAGTGTAGAAGTGCACCATCATTGTCTTTGGCAGGTTGAGTTTCCTCAGCTGCCTCAGGAAGAACATCCTCTGCTGCGCCTTCTTGGCGATGGAGCTGGTGTTTAGTTCCCACTTGAGGTCCTGGGTAATGATGGAGCCCAGGAAGCGGAAGGACTCCACAGCTTTGACGGGGGAGTCACACAGGGTGAGAGGGGCTGGTGGGGCTGAGATCTTTCTGAAGTCCACAACCATCTCCACTGTCTTCAGAGCGTTGAGCTCCAGGTTGTTTTGGCTGCACCAGGTCACCAGGTGGTCAGTCTCCCACCTGTAGGCGGACTCGTCCCCACCAGAGATGAGTCCAATAATATCTACCTCTCCACCACAACCGACTGGGAGAACATATTACATTATATTATATTATATACTTCTCCAACATCTTGCTGCACACATTGAAGCATCGAAGCTTCCTCAAGAAAAATAGTTGACTCCTCCCCTTCCTGTACACAGCTTTGACGTTGTTCTTCCAGTTCAGTCTGCTGTCGATGGAGACACCAGGTACTTGTACTCCTCCACCATGTGAAGGAGACACCAGGTACTTGTACTCCTCAGCGTCTGGTACGCTGCAGCCACTGCCAAGGACAAGGCCCGGCTGCAACGCATCATTCGCTCTGCCGAGAGGGTGATTGGCTGCAATCTGCCGTCCCTCCAGGACTTGTTTGCTTCAAGGACCCTGAAGGAGAGGAAGATTGTAGCTGATCCCTCTCACCCTGGACACAAACTGTTGGTGTCCCTCCCCTCTGGCAGGAGGCTGCGGTCCATCAGGACCAAGACCTCACGCCACAAAAACAGTTTCTTCCCGTCTGCAGTCGGGCTCATCAACAGAGCCCGGGTCCCCCTAACAGAGCCCGGGTCCCACTGACTCTACTCGACTCTACTGACTCTAATGACTCTGTCACCCCCAGACAATTCCCACCGGACACTCACCTGCACATAGCCTTATGCTTAAATATGCTTAAATACACTTGACACTTTAACATTGCACTTGCCACTTTCACACAACACTTACACTCATGCACATTCCATGCACTTTATCTTATTTTTGGTATTTTGATATTTTGATATGCTACTGTTTCAATGTAAATATTCATTCATCCATTCATCCTCATTTATTGCACTGCGTTAACTGTTAAATGTGTATTGTTAAATGTTAAATGTATGCACCTTACCGCCAGGACAAATTCCTTGTATGTGTAAACATACATGGCAATAAATGGTTCTGATTCTGATTCTGATTCTGATTCTGATTCCTCCACCATGTGAAGGAGACACCAGGTACTTGTACTCCTCCACTATGTGAAGGAGACACCAGGTACTTGTACTCCTCCACTATGTGAAGGAGACACCAGGTACTTGTACTCCTCCACCATGTGAAGGAGACACCAGGTACTTGTACTCCTCCACTATGTGATGGAGACACCAGGTACTTGTACTCCTCCACCATGTGAAGGAGACACCAGGTACTTGTACTCCTCCACTATGTGAAGGAGACACCAGGTACTTGTACTCCTCCACCATGTGAAGGAGACACCAGGTACTTGTACTCCTCCACTATGTGATGGAGACACCAGGTACTCGTACACCAGGTACTTGTACATCGGGTCCACGACCTCTATCAGAACTCTCAGAGGTCGTGGAGCCACCTCATCCTCCTGAAGTCCACCTCATCCTCCTGAAGTCCACCTCATCCTCTCTGGTCTCGGCCACGTTCAGAATCAATTAGACTTTATTAGATTGAAATGATAGAAAATAAAATATATTCCTTTCCTGAAGTATTTTGCGAATTAATACAATAAAATAATATAATACAATGTAATATAATATAACAAATACTCAACAGTATTAAGAGAACTACATCTCCCATGAGGCTGCCTGTGTTTAATGTGACGTCCCTGCTGACTGACCAATGAGGAGCCGCGCTACCGGCAAGGGGCGTGGTTTCTGGTCCCGTTCAGAGAAAGTGCCACGACTCTGCAGCCTGACAGACCCCGAAGAGGTGAGAACTACTTTACACACGTTTAGACTAAAAGTACACACTGAACCTTAAAGTACACAGTACAACTAGAAGTATACAGAGAAGACTTGAAGTTTTTAGGACAAGAGACAGGATGTTTTAAAGAACTAAACATCTGTAAAGATTGTTTTTCTGCTTTAAAAGCTGCAGGTTTCAAATGTTTTAAAGTATTTTTATGAAATAAATATAAAATATAGTTAAAATGTTAAGAATTCAGTGTTTTTAATTTATTTCAACTCTTATTTTGGTTTCAAGTGAGAAAGAAGAAACTGAACCAAGTTACATAACAAAGTGTGTGTGTGTGTGTTTCTGTACGTGTGCGTGTGTTTGTGTATGTGTGTGCGTGCGTGTGTGTTTTTGTACATGTGTGTGTGTGTGTGTGCGTGTTTCTGTTTGTGTGTGTGTTTGTGTATGTGTGTGTGTGTGTGTGTGTGTGTGTGTTTGTGTATGTGTGTGTGTGTTTGTGTATGTGTGTGTGTGTGTTTCTGTATGTGTGTGTTGACAGTACAAAGGGTTAATTGTGTACTCGATGTGTAGGTCTGTGTAGAATACTCCTAGATGTTGTACTGCATGTGTACTTTATTACTTTATTTTGTAACATGACAGAAGTTTTGGGAACAAAATGTTCTTGAAGTCTGAAAAGTGACTCAGCAGAACTGTCTGTGATGAAATATGATATTATTAAATATGTTTTAAATACTTCAGAAGATCTTTTAAAACCTCATCAAATGTTTTTTTAGCTCAAGAAATCTGAAAGTATAAATAGATAAATATAGTATAAAGAATCAGAACAGTAAAGTACTAGACAGTACCACAGTACTTAGTAAATGTACTCACGCTGTTAATGAATCTATTGAGTATTTTATTGATTAATCTTCAACAAGTTTAAGGTTTGAGAACTAAAACAAAGAACTAATCCAGAGATCAATATCAAATCCATCAGTTTGATAATCAATGAATCCGTCTGTCAGGCGTCTTCGTCTCTTATTGATCTCATTGTTTCTTTCATCTCTGAGTTTTGAGAATGAGGTCACCGTTCTGTGATGTCACCGTTGTGATGTCACCGCTCTATGAGGTCACCGTTCTGTGATGTCATTGTTCTGTGATGTCACTGTTCTATGATGTCACTGTTCTATGATGTCACTGTTCTATGATGTATGATATATGATGTTCTATTACTGTACTGAGAGCAGGAAGCCGATCAGAACGTTTTGGTTCCTGAGCTGCTTTGTTGTGAACTAAAGTCTCGTCTTCACCCTCCAGACTTCCTGCTCTCTGACCCGTCATGGACGTCTCGGACCCGCAGACACTCGGTTTCATGGTCTTTGGAGGATTCATGTTCATCTCAGCGGTGGGCATCGCCCTCGTCTCCACGCTCTCCATGAAGGAGACGTCGTACGAGGAGGCGCTGGCCAAACAGCGACGCAAGCTCGTCCAAGCGCCACCGCAGAGAGCAGAGAAGAAGAAGAAGGACAAGACCCTGGAGAAGAAGAACAAAGCCAAGAAGAAGGAGGACCGGCCCAAAGACAAGCTTTCAGATCCAGGTGGTGACGGTGGCGAGGAGCCGGAGGTGGTGGTGGTTAGTCCCGAGCCAGCACCTGAACCAGAACCTGCTGCCACCCTCAAACCTAAACCAACACCTGATCCAGAACCCACTGCGGTTACCGCCGTCCCCATCGAGTCTCCTCTGGCGCCCTCGCCAAAGGAGAAGAAGAAGAAGAAGTCAGCCAAGGTGGAGCCGGCTGCTGAGGTGGAAACGGTTGCTCAGGAGGTTCTGCTCATGGCCATGGCGCCGGTGGTTAACGTCGGCACTGAAGTAACCAAAGAACCTTCTGCTGCTAAAACTGAAGAGCCCAAAGAGACGGCGAGCAAGAAGAAGTCCAAGAACAAACCTGAGCCAGGTGAGTGAACGAAGAACAGGAAGATAACTAATGTGATGTTTAAACAGAACACTGAGGGTTTCGTTCTGGTTCTTCTATCAGTGACCGACTCCTCTTCAAGGCTGCCGTACGGCGAGCTGCTCGCCGCCGTGTCCAACGCCACGCTCAGCTACGACCAGACGCTCAAACTCACGGAGGTCCTGAACCAGAAGGCCGGTGTTCGTCAGGACTCCTGGCAGCTGGTAGGTGAACACAACCGAGACAGAACATGAGCAGCTCATCATTTACCTGGCATTCATCTAACTGCTTGCCCAGTCACCAGCTAATGTTAGCAGCTAGCACGCTGACTCACTGGTTTATCAGCTGGATCAATACAGTCACACAGAAACCATTCAAAAGATAACGATCAACCAAAGTCTTGCCTTCGAGGTGAATTTGGTGAAAGCCCAGTTTTTTCCCAACGTGCCGTCGTTTGGCGCTAATGGAGAACCAGCAGCCTTTAATACTGACTGTCATCTTCTCAAGTGCAACCTGTGTCATGTCCAGCTGCCATGCATAGTTAGGTACTGATGCATCTTTCTGGGAAGCTCCTTGATTGATGCAGACCGTTTCAAGATATGACTACAACAGCAGGTGCAATCAACGCCAGTCAGACAACAACAAACGAACGATCCCCGATGAAGCCTCATGGTGATCCACAGATCGATAACATTCAGACAAAAATGTTCTTGTTACATCGACAAAGGTCCAGACGATCCAATCTAGTAAAATATTTAGTCCAAAACACACAATTACATCAATAAATACCCACGGACTGCTGTTGCATCATTTCAAATTGGCTCACTATTTATGTACTCCAGTTGGCATGTAAACATCGTCGATAGCCCGGTACGCCTTGGATCGGCATTCCAGGCTCATTTTACAGGAATGGGAACAGGTTAAAGCTTTTAATTCCATCTCATCCAGCAGTGAAGTTGAGTCTGTGTTTGACATTCAGGCCAGTCAGAAAGGAGATCCGCTGTCCAGTCTGAAGAAGCAGCTGGAGGAGAAGGAGAAGCTGCAGGAAGGCGCTGCTAACACCAAGAGCCGCCTCCGAGAGCTCAGCAAGGTGAGGCCTTCTGGGCGGGAGTCATGTGATCACTGCAAGTTTGACTCCTTCAGTTCTGTCAAGATGACAAGAATCATACCAAACAGCAAGATCCGAGAATATCTTGCTCTTCTAAAGGGGCACCGAGACACAACAATCTGAAACAAGATAACAGACCCCAATTTATAAGACTGAGGATTACACATTCATTATTGGAAACAGCTCCACCGTTTCATTAAGTTTATTAAGTTAGATTAGAGTATTAACCTGGAGACAAACCTCCGGTTCTGAAAAGTGTGTTAAAGCTGCATTCTTGCTCCTGACCACCAGGGGGCGACTCCTCCGGCTGTATAGAAGTCTATGCTTCATGTGTTAAAGCTGCATTCTCTCTCCTGACCACCAGGGGGCGACTCCTCTGGTTGTATAGAAGTCTATGCTTCATGTGTTAAAGCTGCATTCTTGCTCCTGACCACCAGGGGGCGACTCCTCCGGCTGTATAGAAGTCTATGCTTCATGTGTTAAAGCTGCATTCTCTCTCCTGACCACCAGGGGGCGACTCCTCTGGTTGTATAGAAGTCTATGCTTCATGTGTTAAAGCTGCATTCTCTCTACTGACCACCAGGGGGCGACTCCTCTGGTTGTATAGAAGTCTATGCTTCATATGTTAAAGCTGCATTCTCTCTCCTGACCACCAGGGGGCGACTCCTCTGGTTGTATAGAAGTCTATGCTTCATGTGTTAAAGCTGCATTCTCTCTACTGACCACCAGGGGGCGACTCCTCTGGTTGTATAGAAGTCTATGCTTCATGTGTTAGAGCTGCATTCTCTGTCCTGACCATTACATTATTACATTACATTTCATTTAGCTGACGCTTTTATCCAAAGCGACTTACAATAAGTGATTCCACCGTGAGTACAAACAAGAATCAGAACAACAAGAATCAAGAAGGTACAATTTCATCAAGAAAGTTCATCTACAAAGTGCTATCAGTAAGAGCCATTTCAGTGCTACTATACCAGTGCTCCAGGTATAGTCGGAAAAGTTGTATAGAAGTCTATATAAATGACTCTACTTCTCTCTTGATGTATTCCCTCAGTAAACATTGTAAACATGAGTTTATGTCTCAATCTCTAGTTTCAGGTCTTCTTCAATACAGCATGATGTTCATTTAGTAAATTATGCTCATTTAGAGTCAAACAGACCATAAAGCAGGGGATGCTTTAGGGCGGGGCTACAAGGTGATTGACAGGACAAAACACATAAATTAAGGCTTCTAAACGTGACCATGACTACGTCCATGTCTTATATTCGGTCCATGGCGATAACATGTTGGATTCAGAGTGTTTCCTTCTTCAGGAACTCGGTGCAGAGAAATCCAAGACGGCATCTTTGGATGCCCGTTTTAAGGCAGAGCTGAGCGCTCAGGTTCAGAAGGTCGACGACATTCGGGCCACAATTGAGGTGGCTAACCAGGAACACCTAAGACAAACCCAGCAGCTCAACCAGAAGGTATACTATGTTGGAGTTGTTCAGTAGCCGATCAGAGAAAGCTTCAAGTCAAGTCTCAAAATGTTCAAGTCTTGAGACCATGTAGGTGTTTCTTGGTCAAGTTACAGGTGTTCAAGAAGAAATTACAAGTCTTGAGGAGACGTTTTAAGTCTCGAAGCAGTTGAAGCAAGTTTCTAATCGAGTCTGATGTCCTTGAGGGCAAACTTAAGTCAAGTCTGATCTTGTAAAAATGAGGTCTGAAGTCCTTGAAGACGGGTCCAAACGGGTGAAAACGCTGAAATCACTTTCCAAGCTGTTTTGATGGTGAATTTAAGTCTGAGATCCACAATTCTGGTGAACTACCTGTTAGCTGTTGTCTTAATAGCATGTTTAGCTAACTGTCCCTTGACCTGCAACAGATCGGGAGTCTGCAGGAGCAGCTGGAGAACGGGCCCAATGCTCAGCTGGCCCGACTGCAGCAGGAGAACTGCATCCTCCGAGACGCCCTGAACCAGGCGACCAGCCAGGCCGAGAGCAGGTAGGTCGGGTCCGGTTCCAATGATTCGCAGCGGCCATCGCTCTAAACATGGAAAATTCTCCAAAGACTGACTTGCGTCCAAGTCGTTGTGATGACTTCCCTGAAAGCATCAGAGTCAATGTAATTAAACTGATATCCCAGTCCCGGTCTAACTGAAGCCCCCCTGCAGACAGAATGCGGAGCTGGCCCGCCTCAGGCAGGACTGTGTCCGCCTGGATCGGGAGTTGAACCAGCGTACCGACGCCCTGCAGGCCGACGAGAAGCGCAGGAAGAGCCTGGAGGCCAAGATGGCTGTTGCCCAGCAAGAACTGTGCCAATCCCAGGTCAGAAACAAACAGAACTCTAACAACGTCGGTGGAGCTGCTGTCAACAGGAAGTGACCCGTTTCCTGTTTGTGTAGCTGCTCCGTGACGACACCGAGCGCGCTCTGAAGCGGCAGCTGGAGGAGGTGCGTCTGGAGCTGAAGGCGTCGCAGCAGGAGGCCGCCGCCGTTAGCGGTGAGTGTTTCTGTTAGCATGGAGTTAACTCAGCTTCCTTGGTTTCAGCAGTACTAACTGATGCTAACCGTTTCTGTAGAAAGTGAACAGAGGACATTTGTTGTTACTGTGAGCTCGATGTGGTCCGCAGCGTCTGGTAGTCGCGTTAACACATCAATAGAGTCCAGGAAGTATCACAGGAAGTAAAACATTCCTTCAGCTCACATTTGCCTGAGTCTCCATCACGTCCAAAATGTCTCTGTAGTAAATAACAGGACTCTGGTCTTCCAGCTGTTCACACCTCAGAGCTGAAGGGGGCGCTGGAGTCCAGAGACACTGAACTACAGGAGCTCAAGGTCCAGCTGGAGAACCAACCAGCTGCCCAGGTAATGCCACTTTAAACTATTGCTTTCATGGATTTAGTCTGATGATAACAAATAGATAAAGAATAATATTAGATGAATGCGTCTGCCTGCCTGCCTGCCTGCCTGTCCTCCACTTTGGTCCAGACTGAAACATCTCAACTATTATGGATTTATGTTGATGCAATGTGGTTTATCATTCAGGATGAATTGTAATACCTTTATAACAACGCATTAATGTGTTATAACACAGTCAGTCAGCTGTTTACTGATCATTGGCTAACGTTAGCATGCTAACATTCTAAGCTGAGTTCACAGCAGCACCTGTTTGTCTGCAGGTGGACGGGTCGTCTGAAGTGGATCAGCTGAAGCTCTGGTAACTCCTCTGATCCCTGAAGAACCCGGATACTTTCCTCTCCAAATAAAAATCTGTCCACGCAACCTTTCTTTTAGAAGATACCTCCCTGGGCCTTTAGGCCACGTCAAACACAGGAGAAGATCTGCACGTTTTCCTTTGGCCGCAAATCAAACAACATTATTTCCTTATTTATACGTATATGCGGAACACTGTTTTTGATGCTGCTCACTAAAGCAGCAGTGCGTATGTGTGAATTAAGGAGATGACATAATTGTTTCTCAAACACTTCGTAGTCTATGGCATCACAGACACACAGATACAAAAAGATTTAAAATCTGTGTCTCCATGAACGAGAAACGTTTTTAAAAACATCTGTATACGTTTAGAATGGGGCAGAGTGAAGTCTGTAGTTTGACTTCCTGTGTGACTTCCTGTGTGACTTCCTGTGTGACTTCCTGTGAGACTTCTTGTTTGACTTCCTGTTTGACTTCCTGATTGACTTCCTGTGAGACTTCTTGTTTGACTTCCTGTTTGACTTCCTGATTGACTTCCTGTCAGACTTCTTGTTTGACTTCCTGTTTGACTTCCTGATTGACTTCCTGTGAGACTTCTTGTTTGACTTCCTGATTGACTTCCTGTGTGACTTCCTGTGTGACTTCCTGTGTGACTTCCTGTATGACTTCCTGTGGGACTTCCTGTCAGCGTGCAGCTCAGAGACGAGCAGGTCGTTGTTTTGGAGGCGGAGCTCACCAAGGTGAGGGAGGAGCTACAGCTGCTGACATCATCAGCGTCGAAGAGGTCAGAAACACAAACGTTTATATTCAGAGTCCTCCCTCACAGAAGAAGAACTGCAGCTCGACACACTTGAGGTTTTATAAGTTGTGTCTCTTGTGTCTTTGTGTCTTTGTGTCCTCAGCCTGAAGGGACAGGAAGTGGAAGCGGCAGCGGGTGGCGAGACGCAGAAAGACGTACGTTTGAATTCACAGAACAAACTTTATCATGTTCACATGTCTGTATCGACTAGTTTACAAAGACTTTTGTTTGTGGGGTCACAGGTTATATTCAAGATAGACGAGTTCAGGACTGGATGCTAACGTTAGTTTAAGTTCACGTTAGTTTAAGTTCATGTTAGTTTAGTTCACGTTTCTAAGGTAGCCAGCCCACCTATGGAGGAAACTCATCTTCTTACCCTATCTCTAAGGCTGAGCCCTGCAGAGGAAACTCATCTCCTCACCCTATCTCTAAGGCTGAGCCCTACAGAGGAAACTCATCTCCTTACCCTATCTCTAAGGCTGAGCCCTGCAGAGGAAACTCATCTCCTTACCCTATCTCTAAGGCTGAGCCCTACAGAGGAAACTCATCTCCTTACCCTATCTCTAAGGCTGAGCCCTACAGAGGACACTCATCTCCTTACCCTATCTCTAAGGCTGAGCCCTACAGAGGAAACTCATCTCCTTACCCTATCTCTAAGGCTGAGCCCTACAGAGGAAACTCAGCTCCTTCATGAGTTCACGTTAGTTTAAGTTCATGTTAGTTTCAGTTCATGTTAGTTTCAGTTCACGTTAGTTTAAGTTCACGTTAGTTTAAGTTCATGTTAGTTTAATTCACGTTAGTTTAAGTTCATGTTAGTTAATCCAGCAGTCTTTTTCAGTTGAACTTAACTTTTGTTTTATGTAATAAATAGAACCTCAAACATAACCATGGACTCCGTAGAAAGGATCGTTCCTCTCTTTTGTTAATATATTGTCTGACATCATAAAACACGAGCAACATATGAACACAACAACAAACTAAACTCATAAAAATACTAACCACAATCTCAGGTTCTGGTCCTACATTAAAAACAAACTCAGTTTGAGACGTTTCTTCATCTCTGCAGGATTCAGGAAGTGAGACAGAGTCCGATCAACCATTTGAAAGGTGAGGAACTCACCTGGATGACGTGTTTCCTGACTAAGTTAATTTATTAGGGTCCGAGCGACTGACATAGTCAATCCAGCAAGGACCCTATTGTTATTTCTAAGGATTCTTTTTCTTTTTCTGATTCTTAATTTTGTACATTGGGCGCATTTTTGGGGTACTTGTCATGTAATGTACTTGTCATAGTCGAAATCTCACCAAATGCCACGCCTGTCAGGCTTGGTGAAAATAGCCATCTGACATAGGCGTCAGTTTTATGTTAAAAAATGTCTCTCCAGCGCCCCCTAGAAGTTGGACCAGTGACGCCCCTCGCCCAGATTGAGCCGATTGACTTGAAAATATTCACACATGTCCAACTCCACCTGCTCTACAAAAAAGCCTCTCAGACCCATAAGCTCCGCTTACTTAGATTTTCCACCATTTTGAATTATATGAAAAACACCTTTTTGCGGTTTTCTGCTACACGCTTGGTCCGATTCATACCAAACTTGCTGTGCATCAACATTGGAGCTGTATCATCATAAATCAAAAAGCTTTCTGATATCTCATTGCGTTTAGGAGTTAACGACCAATGAACATCTTAGGGGCGTGTCTTGTTTTCCAATGCTCATAATTTTAACACTATTTGTCTGAAAGACTTTCAGATTGTCAGTATTTGTGCACATTTCATCCCCCAACATGCAATAAATCGTTCGTGCGATTTAAACACTAGGGGGCACTACAGTAATTCAGCCAATTTGGGCGTTTTTGTCATTTTTCTGTGTTTTTTTGCAGATTTTAGCATTTGTACTTTAACGAACTCCTCTTAGAGTATATATCTAATCGACTTCAATTCTGTTCAAGAATTATTTCAAGACACTTATGACCTTACATTTTTCAATGTGGGCGTTTTCATCCAACGGCCTCGATGTGGCATGGACTCGAAGACACACCCATTTTGTTCCGTTCTCTGTGTTATACAAAGCTGTGGTAACTCCAAGGTACTTCATGCTGTCAGCACAAAACTTCTCATGCATGATGCTGGACAAGGTCTCAGCACAATACATGAAAACATTTTTGGTTTGTGATAGCGCCACCTACTGGCTAAAAAGGAAATCAGCCAAACGACATCGGATTCACATGCAATTTACATGACATGGTCTGCACTTCATGTAGAGAAACATGATGCAGGTGTATGTTGACATTGTGTGTGTCTCTGTGTGTGTCTCTCTGTCTCTGTGTGTCTCTGTGTGTGTCTCTCTGTCTCTGTGTGCGTCTCTGTGTGTGTCACTGTGTGTCTCTGTGTGTGTCACTGTGTGTCTCTGTGTGTCTCTGTGTGTGTCTCTGTGTCTCTCTGTGTGTGATAGTGCCACCTACTGGCGAACGGAAATCAGCCAAACGGCATCGGATTCACATGTAATTTGGATGACGTGGTCTAAACTTCACATAGAGAAACAGGCGACCCGCTCACAGCTGCTCGCAGCTTTAATTATTATTATTATTATTATTATTTATTATTAGAGCTTGTTGAGACAGATTCAGTCAGTAACACAAAATATAGTTATATTAATTTAATTGTTTTAGTCGAAATTCAATAATTCAGCAGTGTCACAGATCATTGTTGACGTTGTGTTTGTTGTTGACCTTTTGTTTGTTGACATTGTGTTTGTTGTACACATTGTGTTGGTTGTTGACATTGTGTTTGTTGTTGTTGTGTTTGTTGATGATGTTGTGTTCGTTGTTGACCTTATGTTTCTTGATGACGTTGTGTTTATTGTTGACGTTGTTTGTTGTTGTTGTGTTTGTTGTTGACGTTGTGTTTGTTGTTGTTGTGTTTGTTGATGTTTGTTGTTGAGTTTGTATTTGTTGTTGACTCTGTGTTTGTTGTTGACGTTATGTTTGTTGTTGTTGTGTTTGTTGTTGAGTTTGTTGTAGTTATGTTTGTTGTTGTTGTGTTTGTTGTTGACGTTGTGTCCCTGCGTTATCAGTCTGGAGGAAGATGCTCAGCTGCTGCGTCTGGAGGAACAACTTCATCAAACTCAAAACGTAAAGTAAAACAAGCTGAGGATTAAGTTATAAATTATAATTACAGTTGAATTTTTTGGGAAACACAAAGATTTACAAACTCTTTGAGAAAACTACTTTTCTTCCTCTCATCGTGTCTCCAGGAGCTGAAGGACAAAACATCTAAGCTTTTGACCTCAGAGCAGCGAGAGGCGGAGCTTAAAGCGGTGCTGGTCAGTGTATTAAATATCTAAAGATCCGAAAACCAATCAGAGAGGTTTAAGATTTGTCTGAACTTTATATTTTATAACTTCAAAAATAATTTATTTTAAAAATGTGTCCAGAATGAAGTAGAGTCCAGCTTTACATCCCTGCGTTTGGACTTCCAGGCATCGCTGCAGGTTCTGTTTCCTGGCGTCTCCGTGGAGATAGAGCAGGTCAGTCACCTGTTTCCTGTTAGTTTCAGCTCACAGTAAATAACAGCAAAAGCTTCTGCAGCCTGGCAGTCAGCGCTCAGGGGTTAACAGCAGCTGTGTTTCCTTCTGCAGAGAAATTGGCTGGAACTTTTCACTCAGAAAGTTCAGGAGAGTAAAGGTGCAGCGGAGAGTGCTCACTCTGAGGTAAAAACACAAAACCTTTCCTCATGATCAAACTGCTGGACTCACAAACTTAAATATTATAATTATAAATATATCATTAAATATTAGATGTTGTTTCAAGACGTTCTCACTTCTGCCAACAAAACAAGACATTTTGCTACAATTTACATTTATTGTTTGATCAGAACCTTTTGCCCATAAACTTATTTAAAAGTTTAAGAATATGTATTTTAGAGCACACAACCTTTTTCAGGTACCCATGAACTTTTTTACATTACATTACATTACATTTCATTTAGCTGACGCTTTTATCCAAAGCGACTTACAATAAGTGCATTCTACGGTTACATACAAGAATCAGAACAACAAGAATCAAGAAGGTACAATTTCGACAAAAAGTTCAACTACAAAGTGCTATCAGTAAGAGCCATTTCAGTGCTACTAAAGTGCTACTTCCTTTATTCAAGGTATAGTCGGAAAAGATGTGTTTTTAGTTTGCGACGGAAGATGTAGAGACTTTCTGCTGTTCTGATGTCAATGGGGAGCTCATTCCACCATCGAGGAGCCAGGACAGAGAACAGTCGAGACTTTGTGGAGTGTTTAGCTCGCAGTGACGGAGCTACAAGCCGATTGGCAGAAGCCGAGCGGAGCGCACGAGTTGGGGTGTAAGGTTTTACCATGTCCTGGATGTAGACTGGACCAGATCTGTTCGTTGCACGGTACGCCAGTACCAATGTTTTGAAGCGGATGCGGGCGGCCACCGGTAACCAGTGAAGGTCGTGGAGGAGCGGAGTAGTGTGGGTGAATTTCGGGAGGTTAAAGACCAGTCGAGCTGCTGCATTCTGGATGAGCTGCAACGGTCGGATGGCACCAGCAGGTAGACCCGCCAGGAGGGAGTTGCAGTAGTCTAGGCGCGAGATGACCAGAGCCTGGACGAGAACCTGTGCCGCCTTCTGGGTGAGAAGTGGACGTATTCTCCTGATGTTGTGCAGCATGAATCTACAGGAACGAGTTGTTGCGGTAATGTTGGCAGTCAGGGAGAGTTGACTGTCAAGGGTCACACCGAGGTTCCTGGCAGTCGGGGTCGGGGCCAAGACTGAGTTGTTGAAAGTAATCGTCAGGTTGTGAGTGGGGGAGACTTTTCCTGGAAGGAAAAGTAATTCCGTCTTGTCAGGGTTAATTTTCAGGTGGTGTGCGGACATCCATTGTGAAATGTCAGTCAGACAAGCAGAGATTCGTGCTGCTATCTGTGTTTCCGATTGTGGAAACGAGAGGATCAGTTGGGTGTCATCAGCATAGCTATGGTAGGAAAAGCCATGCGAGCGAATGACGGAGCCAAGAGAGTTGGTGTACAGGGAGAAGAGGAGAGGACCGAGGACTGAGCCTTGAGGGACCCCAGTAGTGAGAGGACAAGGTTCAGACACAGATCCTCTCCAGGTTACCCGGTAGGTCCGATCACTGAGGTAGGATGAGAGGAGGGAGAGCGCAGTGCCTGAGATACCCAGGTCCTGGAGGGAGGAGATGAGGATCTGGTGGTTCACTGTGTCAAAGGCAGCAGAAAGGTCCAGAAGGATAAGGACAGAGGAGAGAGAGGCTTCTCTCGCAGTGTGAAGCTGCTCTGAGACAGCAAGGAGGGCAGTCTCTGTTGAGTGGCCTGCCTTGAATCCAGACTGGTGAGGGTCCAGAAGGTTGTTCTGGTGGAGGAAGGAGGAGACTTGGTTGAAGATAGCTCGCTCCAGGGTTTTGGAAAGAAAGGGAAGGAGAGAGACAGGTCTGTAGTTGTTGACTTCTGACGGGTCGAGAGTGGGTTTCTTCAGGAGAGGGTTAACTCTTGCCTCCTTCAGAGAGTTAGGGAAACAACCAGTTGAGAGGGAGGTGTTAATTAGATGGGTGAGAAAGGGAAGAAGGTCAGGAGCAATAGACTGGAGGATGTGAGATGGGATGGGGTCAAGGGGGCAGGTGGTTGGGCGGGCAGAGGATACCAAGGTAAGAACTTGGTTGGGGGACAGAGGGGTGAAAGAGGAAAGTGAACGGGAGGCGGATAATGTTAATGGAGATGTAGTTATGGGCAGGGGATCAGTGAATGAGGAGCGTATGTCATCTATCTTTTTAGTAAAGTAGTCGACAAAGTGGTTCGGTAGAAGGGTGGAGGGAGGAGGAGGACAGGGGGGGTCTAGGAGGTTGGAAAAAATGGAGAAGAGTTTTTTGGGGTTAGAGAAAGAAGATTCAATTCTGGATTGGTAGAACAGGCTTTTGGCTGCAGAGATAGAGGCAGAGAAGGAGGCGAGAAGAGAGTGATAGGCGTGCAGGTCGTCTGCGTGTTTGGATTTTCGCCATTTCCTTTCCGATGCTCGCAAAGTGGCTCTCTGGGCACGGACCGGGTCTGACAACCACGGAGCCGGAGAGGAATTGCGAACCTTACGTGTCGTAAGAGGACAGAGAGAATCAAGAGAGGAGGACAGAGTAGAGAGGAGAGTGTCTGTGGCACAGTTAGGATGCATGAGTGAGAAAGAGTCAGTTGAAGGAAGGGATGTCAGAACAGACGAGGCCAGAGAGGAGGAAGAGAGGGAGCGAATGTTGCGACGGATAGGTGCAGAGTCTGTTGCTGTGGGAGGGTTGTCAGTTCCCAAGAGTGGGAGAGAGTAGGAGATAAAGAAGTGGTCTGAGACGTGAAGTGGAGTTACAGTGAGGTTAGATGTTGCGCAGTTTCTGGTGAAAATGTAGTCAAGATGATTTCCAGCTTTGTGAGTCGGAGGTGAAGGACTGAGTGAGAGAGCGAAGGAAGATAGTAGGAGCACCAGGTCAGATGACTTCTCGGTCTGGATGTTGAAGTCACCTAGAAGAATGAGAGGAGGGCCGTTTTCTGGGAAATTTGATAGGAGGACGTCTAATTCTTCCAAGAAGTCTCCCAGGGAACCAGGTGGACGGTAGAGAACAACAATGTTCAGTTGAACCGGATGGGTAACCGTCACAGCATGAAGCTCAAAAGACAGTGGTGTAGACAGTGGAAGCGGGTAGAGAGAAAAACTCCATTTGGGGGAGATGAGTAGACCAGTACCACCACCCCGGCCAGTGGGCCTAGGTGTGTGGCTGAAGGAGAAGGCAGAGGAGAGAGCGGCAGGGGTAGATGTGTTGTCTGGTGTGATCCAGGTCTCAGTGAGAGCCAGGAAGTCCAGAGATTGCTTGATAGCAAAGCCAGAGATGAAGTCAGCCTTGCGGTTAGCTGACTGGCAGTTCCAGAGGCCTCCTGTGACGAGGTGTTGGGTTTGTGTGGAGCGGGTGGGGTGAAGAAGCACGGAAGGATTTTGATGCAAGTAAGAACGAGTCCGAGGTCTGAAGTATCTACGAGGTGATATGTACACGGGTATGGGAGGGAAGCACATTTTCACAGGGAAGTGGTAATGCTCAGCCGCCCCCGAAGACTCCAACGAAAGACTCCTAAGTCTTTATTCTCCGAGTCTTCATACGATGAGTCTTCGCTGACGCTAAAGCTGACGCTTCAAAGCCACGCCTGCTTCTATACCGGTGTTAGCGATAATTATCTACAGCTGAGTTGACTCCGCCCCAGGTCTTTAGTGTGACGGCCACCAATCGAAAGTACTCTGGCTCAGGACAATAGCAGGGTTTCCCTTTAATCAGTGAGGTGAGAGTTTCCCAAGAACAGCTGCTTCTTGCCAAAAGTCAACAAGGACAGGATCTGTTTACCTCAAAAGTAGAAAGTAAAACCAGAGCCTAGTCCCAAGTACAGTAGGATTACAGAAGCAGACTTTAACCCTAGCTAGTTCAGTTGCGTTTAAGTCACTTGACCAAAGCAAAGTCCCGGCTCAAACAATTCAGACAGAAATGACAGTACAGATTAACAGTCTACTAGAAATAGTCTAGTAGAGATAGTTCCACAAATAGTAGAACCAATACAGCAAGTACAATAGGAATATAGCAGAGAAACCTCTTTAGAGAATGTACTCAGCCAAGATCCAAGAAGTCCAGTAGTCTTGAGGAATCACCAGTAGAGAGATGCACACTGAAGAAATGGCTTCCTGAAGCTGCTTTAAGTAAGCCACTGAGTCAGCTGAGTTGACTCCGCCCCAGGTCTTTAGTGTGACGGCCACCAATCGAAAGTACTCTGGCTCAGGACAATAGCAGGGTTTCCCTTTAATCAGTGAGGTGAGAGTTTCCCAAGAACAGCTGCTTCTTGCCAAAAGTCAACAAGGACAGGATCTGTTTACCTCAAAAGTAGAAAGTAAAACCAGAGCCTAGTCCCAAGTACAGTAGGATTACAGAAGCAGACTTTAACCCTAGCTAGTTCAGTTGCGTTTAAGTCACTTGACCAAAGCAAAGTCCTGGCTCAAACAATTCAGACAGAAATGACAGTACAGATTAACAGTCTACTAGAAATAGTCTAGTAGAGATAGTTCCACAAATAGTAGAACCAATACAGCAAGTACAATAGGAATATAGCAGAGAAACCTCTTTAGAGAATGTACTCAGCCAAGATCCAAGAAGTCCAGTAGTCTTGAGGAATCACCAGTAGAGAGATGCACACTGAAGAAATGGCTTCCTGAAGCTGCTTTAAGTAAGCCACTGAGTCAGCTGAGTTGACTCCGCCCCAGGTCTTTAGTGTGACGGCCACCAATCGAAAGTACTCTGGCTCAGGACAATAGCAGGGTTTCCCTTTAATCAGTGAGGTGAGAGTTTCCCAAGAACAGCTGCTTCTTGCCAAAAGTCAACAAGGACAGGATCTGTTTACCTCAAAAGTAGAAAGTAAAACCAGAGCCTAGTCCCAAGTACAGTAGGATTACAGAAGCAGACTTTAACCCTAGCTAGTTCAGTTGCGTTTAAGTCACTTGACCAAAGCAAAGTCCCGGCTCAAACAATTCAGACAGAAATGACAGTACAGATTAACAGTCTACTAGAAATAGTCTAGTAGAGATAGTTCCACAAATAGTAGAACCAATACAGCAAGTACAATAGGAATATAGCAGAGAAACCTCTTTAGAGAATGTACTCAGCCAAGATCCAAGAAGTCCAGTAGTCTTGAGGAATCACCAGTAGAGAGATGCACACTGAAGAAATGGCTTCCTGAAGCTGCTTTAAGTAAGCCACTGAGTCAGCTGAGTTGACTCCGCCCCAGGTCTTTAGTGTGACGGCCACCAATCGAAAGTACTCTGGCTCAGGACAATAGCAGGGTTTCCCTTTAATCAGTGAGGTGAGAGTTTCCCAAGAACAGCTGCTTCTTGCCAAAAGTCAACAAGGACAGGATCTGTTTACCTCAAAAGTAGAAAGTAAAACCAGAGCCTAGTCCCAAGTACAGTAGGATTACAGAAGCAGACTTTAACCCTAGCTAGTTCAGTTGCGTTTAAGTCACTTGACCAAAGCAAAGTCCCGGCTCAAACAATTCAGACAGAAATGACAGTACAGATTAACAGTCTACTAGAAATAGTCTAGTAGAGATAGTTCCACAAATAGTAGAACCAATACAGCAAGTACAATAGGAATATAGCAGAGAAACCTCTTTAGAGAATGTACTCAGCCAAGATCCAAGAAGTCCAGTAGTCTTGAGGAATCACCAGTAGAGAGATGCACACTGAAGAAATGGCTTCCTGAAGCTGCTTTAAGTAAGCCACTGAGTCAGCTGAGTTGACTCCGCCCCAGGTCTTTAGTGTGACGGCCACCAATCGAAAGTACTCTGGCTCAGGACAATAGCAGGGTTTCCCTTTAATCAGTGAGGTGAGAGTTTCCCAAGAACAGCTGCTTCTTGCCAAAAGTCAACAAGGACAGGATCTGTTTACCTCAAAAGTAGAAAGTAAAACCAGAGCCTAGTCCCAAGTACAGTAGGATTACAGAAGCAGACTTTAACCCTAGCTAGTTCAGTTGCGTTTAAGTCACTTGACCAAAGCAAAGTCCCGGCTCAAACAATTCAGACAGAAATGACAGTACAGATTAACAGTCTACTAGAAATAGTCTAGTAGAGATAGTTCCACAAATAGTAGAACCAATACAGCAAGTACAATAGGAATATAGCAGAGAAACCTCTTTAGAGAATGTACTCAGCCAAGATCCAAGAAGTCCAGTAGTCTTGAGGAATCACCAGTAGAGAGATGCACACTTATCAGTCATTCCATCCTGAGGAACACAGAATAATAATAATAATAATAATGATCATCAAACAGACACCTTCACCCTCTGCCTCCTTCTCACCTCTCCCAATCAACCCCCCACCGGCACTGAGGATCTGCGAAGAGGATGTGAGTCGGCTCTTCCACAGACAGAAGATCAGGGGCCTCATTTATAAAACCTTGCGTAGGATTTGCGCCAGCAGTGGCGTACGGATGAAACATAGGACGTGCGTACGCACAGAAATATTCGGACTTATAAAACCGTGCGCACGCACGTCCTACGCAGTTTTCCCTTAATAAATCACAATCAATTCTAAATGCAGCGCAGCTTTTGCGGCTTCATGTCACGCCCATAGTTGCCCATATATAGTCTGTGGAACGCCCACAAATTAATATTCATCGATTGCGAAATCATGGCAAACACTGAGAGGAAAACGAAGAAACGTAACTTCACTCAGTGTGAAGTCGAAATAATCATTGGCGAGGTGGAAAGGAGAAGTAAAATGCTTTTTGGAGGGCACAGTATGGGCATTACTAATGCCAAAAAGGCACTTGAGTGGCAAAAGGTTGCAGAGGCCGTGAACGCTGCAGCCTCACAACCTCGGACCGTGGCCGAAATAAAGAAAAAATGGTCTGACATCAAAGTGGATGCAAAAAAGCGTTTAGCGCGCCATCGCCAAAGTGTGTCTGCCACGGGTGGGCAAAGGGGACACCGGAGCTGTCCCCTCTTGATGAGAGACTGCCGGCAATGATTGGGGAATCGCTATTGAGTGGAGTGGTGACTGAGACGGAGGGGGACACTGATGCACCGGATGACACGGCTAAGTGGAATAAGTAAAATGAATGCAGTCAAGTCACATGTATGTAGGCTACACAATTACAGTTTATTCATGGCATTTTAGTACCGTCCATTTGATTGCATCTGACAACAGCTGTGTTTTGAGGATGAATTGCATAACATATGTTGCAGAACATATTTCACTTTTCTTTTTGAAAATGTGTTAATTTGCATTTCTGTTTGTTTTACACTGCAGATCGATCAAACGGGTGTTCGTGTTATTTATGAGAGGCAGTATTGGCATTTCTTTTACACAACAGTCTAGTTTTACACACTTTCACACACGTTTGCGTGTTTCTTGCATTTGCCGACGGTTCTCATTTCACCCGTTTTTGTGCGTACGCATGGGTCCGAGCTTGCGTGAAGGACCGCACATTTTTCCGTCAAGTTTGCTTTTTATAAATACCAATTATTGCGTAGAGAGCGGCGTACGCCTTCTTTTGTGCGTACGCAACGTTTATAAATGAGGCCCCAGGAAGGCTCCGGGCCCAGACGGTGTCCCCCCTCCTGCCTGAAAGTCTGTGCTGACCAGCTGGCCCCCATCTTCACGCAGATCTTCAACCGAACACTGGAGCTGTGTGAAGTCCCCTCCTGCTTCGAGCGCTCCATAATCATCCCGGTCCCCAAGAAATCCTCCATCACAGGATCAATGACTACAGACCCGTCGCCCTGACGTCTGTGGTCATGAAATCCTTTGAGAGACTGGTGTTGACCCACCTGAAGGACATCACAGGGCCCCTGCTGGACCCCCTGCAGTTTGCCTACCGCGCAAACAGGTCAGTGGAGGATGCAGTCAACATGGGACTGCACCATATGCTGCAACACCTCGACTCCCCAGGGACATATGCAAGGGTTCTGTTTGTGGACTTCAGCTCGGCATTCAACACCATCATCCCAGAGGTACTCCAACCCAAACTCTCCCAGCTCACCGTGCCGGCCCCCACCTGTCACTGGATTACAAACTTCCTGACAGACAGGACCAGCAGGTGAGGCTGGGAAAAATCACCTCCAGCACCCAGACTATAAGCACCGGCGCCCCCCAGGGATGTGTGCTCTCCCCACTGCTCTTCTCCCTCTACACCAACGACTGCACCTCAGGGGACCCGTCTGTTAGACTCCTGAAGTTCAGACCACACAACGGTCATCGGCCTCATCAGGACCGGTGATGAGTCTGCGTACAGACAGGAGGTTGAACAGCTGGTCCTCTGGTGTGGTGAGAGCAACCTGGAGCTGAACAAGCTCAAAACTGTGGAGATGACAGTGGACTTCAGGAAGAGCCCCCCAACACTACCCCCCCTCACCATTCACAACAGCAGGAAGGAAGCAGGAAGTTAGGAAGCGGGCTGGAAAGACCCCAGCAGACCCCTCACACCCTGGTCACAAGCTGTTCCACCTCCTCCCCTCTGGTAGGCGCTACAGAGCACTGTACGCCAAAACCACCAGACACAGGAACAGCTTCTTTCCACTGGCCGTCACCCTGATGAACAATTAATCAGACTCCCCCATCTGCACTACTCCGACTACTGTTGTCTTTAATTGTCTTTTTTATATTTATCTTCTTTATTGTATATTGTGTAAATATGTACGATGAGAGCTACCTGAAGTCAAATTCCATGTATGTGTAAACACACATGGCCAATAAAGCTGATTCAGAATAACAATAATGAATAATAATAATGATGTTTTTTTTTTTGTTGATCAGCTGCAGTTGAGGGTCGACCAGGCCGACATGAAGCAGTCCGAGTTCCATCAGAACACGAAGCTGCTGCAGGAAACGGTGACGATGACTTCATGTTAATAACGGAAAAATACAACATTTCTTTTGGCAATTCTTTTCATGTTTTTGTTTGTTGTTTTCTTCTCTGACAGGAGGCGGAGCTTCAGGCTTTACACCAACGCACCGAAGAAAAAGAAAATGCCTGGAAGAGCAAACTGTCTGAAGCCGAGCTGCAGAAACAAACGGTGAGAAAAACCACATCACAAACCAATGATGATGTTTGTGTTTCATTGTCTTTGTGTTTCATTCATTGTCTGTGTTTACGTTTCAGTGTCTTTGGTTAATTGTCTTTATGTTTCATTGTCTTTTACATTACATTTCACTGACGCTTTTATCCAAAGAGACTTACATGATATACAGTAGACCGTAGACACAGCAACGGTGAGCAATGAGGGTTAAGTGTCTTGCTCAAGGACACAACGACGCAGACTGGCTGAGCCGGGGTTTGAACCACCGACCTTCTGATTGAAAGACCGACTTGCTAACCACTGAGCCACAGTCGCCCCTTTGTTTGTGTTTCATTGTCTGTGTTTGTTTAATTGTCTTTGTTTAATTGTCTTTATGTTTCATTATCTTTGTTTTGCACCGAAGACAAAGAAACACAATATTGTTCTGGGAAAACAACGTCTCTTATTAAAGTGTCTCTGTGATATTTATCAGCACTAATTATTTACATCTGCAGTTTAAATAATTAGTATATAACTTGAAATATCACAGTTCTAATATATGTAGCTTTAGGAGCTGCTGTCTGTCCAGTGTGTGCTTGCTGTGTCTGTTGTTCAGTGTGTGCTTGCTGTGTCTGCAGGTCCTGGATCAGCTGAAGCTGCTGGAGGAAGAGTTTCAGAGAAAGAGGACGGAGACGGAGAACAGCCAGCAGGTCGGTCCTTTCCTCCTGAAGCAAAGCAGCTGAGGCTCCATGTTGCCGTTAACCTCGAGTCTGTTGTGTCTCAGCTGAAGGAGCAGATGCTGCTGCTGGAGGAGGCCAGCGTCAGCCAGAGCTGCAGCAAGGAGCTTGCTCAGGTCTGAACCATGTCACAGACACACACATATATATATATATATATATATATATATATATATATATATTGTGGCAACCAGGGGTGAGGTGGCACGGTTCGAGAGTAAAACAGGAGACGACGCGATAGATGTGGGGTTAACAAAAAGAGTAGTTTTAATGTAAAAACGTGGGGGGGTCGGGGGATGGGAGAAATCCAACAAAAAGCTCTTCCTGTCCGGGGTCCGTTGGCTCACTCAGTGGTGGGGCCGAGTCCTCCTTTCTACAAGCAGAGCAGAGGGTAGTACGCGTTTACCTCCCATCCGATGCGGCTCCTCTCTCGTGGTTCCGGGGCGTCTTGTCGCCTCCTGATGCCTTTCTCTTCTCCCGGCTTCCCAGCTGCAGATATACCTCCCTAATTGGGGATTGCTGGCAGGTGCGTCCAATGCCAGTTTCCCATTGGCTGTAGTACCTGCACTGGGAAGTACCTGTCGTTGATCACCTCCCCCAACCGGAGCCTGGGGCTCCTCCCCCTGTGCTCCGTCTTCCTCCCTGGTCTGCCACAATATATACATAAATATATATATATATACATACATACATATACATACACAGACACACATAAATATACATACATAGATATAAACATGCATTGGGTTATTTCTTTTGAGAATTCTTCTGTTTCTTCAGGAGGAGACTGAGGAGGAGGTCCAGGAGAATGAGGTCCAGGTGAACAAGGTTCAGGTAGAGGAGGTCCAGGAGGAGAAGGTCCAGGTGGAGGAGGTCCAGGAGAACGAGGTCCAGGTGAACGAGGTTCAGGTGGAGGAGGAGGTCCAGGAGGATATGGTTCAGGAGGAGGTCCAGGTGAACGAGGTCCAGGTGGAGGAGGAGGTCCAGGTGGAGGTCCAGGTGAAGGAGGAGACGGAGGTGTGAAACGAGACACCATGTGTCCCATGTGTCTTGTTTCCATGGTTACATTTTGTGTGACTTCCTGTCTGGTTTTACTGAACTGACCAATAAACAGAAACGTGACTCAAAGTCTGGCTCTTTGTTTACGTGCTAACATGCACGGGGCTCCGCCCACAAACACAGGACAGCGTGACAGATGAAAGCCAAGTTTATTGATCAGTAACACAAAGACGACCTGCAGTAGAAATAAATACCATAAATTAAAAAGGACGGCTATTTACACATTTTATTATTTTACACGTTTCCACACTCGTCCGTCTTTTCACGACTTCAGCAGCGGTAAAAAAAGAAAAAAACTAAGAAAAGCCAAAAGCAGCGTCTGATTATTAAAAACCTTTCGACCGCAGCAGCTCTCGACGTTTGACCTTCAGACGCAGGAGATCAATAACCTCTTGACCCAGATTTATTGATCAGCTTCTTTATTGATCAGCTTCATCTCTCAGGACTCAAAACATCTGGACACATAAGTTTAAAAAGCGCATTATTATTATTTATTCAGTGTTTGTCCTCTCTGGGCTCCCGTAGCGCTGTCCCTTTAAATCTGAGCTTCTGGTTGAGAGCTGCTAAGCCTCCAGATCCACTTTCAGTCTTGTGTGCAAATAATCAGAGCCGGAGAGTCGGGCGTTCGATGCCGCCGACCCCCCGCCCCAGGTGAAGAGGAAACGGAAACAAGAAAAAACTAAACGTCACCTGGACACAAAAAGCTGCAGGTTCTCCAGCGTGCGGCCACCGACCACCTGGTGGCCCCAGCTTTCATAGTCCAGCTGTGTCCACACCCACACACACCCACACCCACCCACCCACCCACCCACCCACACACACACACACACACACACACACACACACACACACACACACACACACACACACACACACACACACACACACACACACACACTTTGTCACTTGGAGGATTAATAGTTTGACCAGTTACAAGGTGAAGGTGAGGTAGGGGACCTGGACTCTGTAGGTAGGGGATCTGTAAGACACTGGATTTAATTTTCTTAAAACATTTTAAGGTGAAAACATCTGGAGGATTAGCTTAGCCTAACTTAGCACAATAACAGGATGCATGGGGGGCCTAGACCTAGCCTAGCTTAGCCTAGCCATAAACAGTCTGAGCAGAAAGTGTCGCAGCAAAATTCAATATTTAGGTTTAGTACTAGCTAGCATGCTAAATGATAGTATTTAGTTCTCAGTTGAGGAACTGAGAACTAAATGCTACACTGAGGAAACAGAAGCATACGAACTGGACTTGAGATGATTCAAGTGGAAAAACTGAGGAGGAAAAGTGAAGAAAACATTTAGTGAAACTAAACTTGTTTGTGGTTACTGGTGATGAGACACACACACACACACACACACACACACACACACACACACACACACACACACACACACACACACACACACACACACACACACACTTTCCCTTGAGGGTCCTGATAGCTTCATGCTATCTGCGTCTACCTGAGCTTCAACATCTGGATTTCTGCTCCTGTCTCCTCAAAGTTCTCATGAACACAAACGCCCAGTCCCTTTGTCCGGTGCATGATTTAAGGTCGTTGGGGTGAAACAGAAAGCCGCTGTCGCGAGAAGGAGGACCACTGCTGAGATCAGGATTCATGGTCTCTAGAGTCCCTCAATGGATCCATACTGAGATCAGGACCTCATGGTCTCTAGAGCCATACTGAGCCAGACAGCATTTTAACGACATGCAGTGAACCCTTGGCAGGTAAAAGACGTCCAGGTGTTGAACCCACAAACAGAACGAGGACGTGAGACTGCGATGTGTCTGCGAAGCTTCTACCACTACGAGAGCTGGCGGTTGGCGACTTGTTGAGCGATGTCGGCGGTGGTGGTTATGGTGGTGGTGGCGGTGGTGGTGACGGTGATGGTTATGGTGGCGGTGGTGATGGTGGCGGTGGTGATGACGGTGATGGTGGCGGAGATGGTGGTGAAGCTACTGGTGGACCTCGTTGGCAATCAGACTGTCCTCCCTGACTGAAAAGTGATGGTGGCGACGGTGATGACGGGGGTGGTGGTGGTGATGGTGGTAGTGGCGGTGATAGTGGCGGTGATAGTGGCGGTGATGGAGGTGACGGTGGTGGTGACGGTGGTGGTGATGGTGGTGGTAGTAGCGGTGATAGTGGCGGTGATGGAGGTGACGGTGGTGGTGACGGTGGTGGTGACGGTGGTGGTGACGGTGGTGGTGATGGTGGTGGTAGTGGCGGTGATAGTGGCGGTGATGGAGGTGACGGTGGTGGTGACGGTGGTGGTGACGGTGGTGGTGACGGTGGTGGTGATGGTGGTGGTAGTGGCGGTGATAGTGGCGGTGATGGAGGTGACGGTGGTGGTGACGGTGGTGGTGATGGTGGTGGTGATGGTGGTGGTAGTGGCGGTGATAGTGGCGGTGATGGAGGTGACGGTGGTGGTGACGGTGGTGACGGTGGTGGTGATGGTGGTAGTGGCGGTGATGGTGCCGGTGGGGAAAAAGAGTCAGCATCAGCTTTGACCCCTCGACAGGTTGAGTCCCGGCAACCTGTGGTGGGATCAGGAGTCAAGACACGAGTGCGATGAAAACAAAAAAACAGCCGAGGCACGAATTTTTAAACCCAGCCCCCACAAACCCAGAGAAAAACAAAACAAAAGAAAGAAAAATAAATACTTTTGGCT
This sequence comes from Cottus gobio, assembly GCA_023566465.1. Classification (NCBI taxonomy): domain Eukaryota; kingdom Metazoa; phylum Chordata; class Actinopteri; order Perciformes; family Cottidae; genus Cottus; species Cottus gobio. The sequence continues at coordinate 29,342,866 of CM042219.1, read as the reverse complement.
TTGTGGTTTTGTACAGTGACTTCCTGTGGAGACAGTTTGATGTCCATCAAGCTTCTACAGACGTGCAGGACTGGATGTTGGCGACCCGGCGCCGGCGTCAAAGGTCAGGGTCAAGTCTTCGAGCTGGGAGGGGGAGGGGCTAACCGTCAGTCTGTGTGTGTGTGTGTGTGTGTGTGTGTGTGTGTGTGTGTGTGTGTAGTGATTCTCCAGTTAGTTTTATTCTCTAACTGTTGTGTGGCTATGGACCCTTAACTAGCTCCGCCCCCTCCCTGTGGCTCCACCCCCAGCTACTGGTGGACCTCGTTGGCAATCAGACTGTCCTCCCCTGACTGAAAATCCGCCTCGTTGATGCTGTTCCCTCCGTTCAGCAACTCCTCGTCCTGAGACGACCCCCGGTCCTCCTCGCCACCGCCCCCACTGCCACCGCCGCCCGGCTCGTCCGAGTTCGGGTCCTGGAGGACCTGAGCGATGTACATCTGCTGCTGCTGCTGCTGCTGCTGCAAAACACAAGATCACAACCACGGGAGGTCAACCAGCAGGAGAGACAGGACCCGGACCTCTAGCTGCCTCATCACCCACTGTGAGGGTTCAAAGGTCGTTTACAACTCAGCGAAGACGTCAGTCAGAAGCTCAAGTTTTGTTCGTCACCATCCTGGTTCTTATCAACAAATAAACAGGAAGTCACCATATGTGAACTAAGGAGGCGTGACGTAGAAACACGTCAATCACCCTGTAGCCCCGCCCCCTAAAGCATCCCCTGCTTTATGGTCTGTTTGACTCTACATGAGCATAATTTACTAAATGAACATCATGCTGTATTGAAGAAGACTTGAAACTAGAGATTGAGACATAAACTCATGTTTACAATGTTTACTGAGGGAATACATCAAGAGAGAAGTAGAGTCATTTATATAGACTTCTATACAACTAGAGGAGTCGCCCCTGGTGGTCAGGAGAGAGAATGCAGCTTTAACACATGAAGCATAGACTTCTATACAACCAGAGGAGTCGCCCCCTGGTGGTCAGGAGAGAGAATGCAGCTTTAACACATGAAGCATAGACTTCTATACAACCAGAGGAGTGCCTGGTGGTCAGGAGAGAGAATGCAGCTTTAACACATGAAGCATAGACTTCTATACAACCAGAGGAGTGCCTGGTGGTCAGGAGAGAGAATGCAGCTTTAACACATGAAGCATAGACTTCTATACAACCAGAGGAGTCTCCCCCTCAACTCACCTGAGACTTGGGGATGGGGGAGGACGAGGGACGAGCTGGACGTCCATTCTCGACGGTGTCTACTTCGTTGTCCTTGGTGTCGATCTGAGACAGAAGCACAGAGAGACTGAGCGCTTTGATGTTTCTGGAGACAATAAAGACACAAGGAACACTCTCGTACCTTGTAGTTGTGAGCACTGAGGTACTTGAAGTGTCCGAAGCAGACGTGAGACAGACAGACCACGATGGTGACGATCAGGACCACCAGAGTGAACATGGAGGTTGGCGTCTCAAAACCTGCCGGCACATTAGCAGCTAGCGTTAGTTAGCATTCCTCACTTTGTGTTGATGAATATTGGTTTTGTCTCTGTACGTGGTGGCGGGGTAGCGGCGTGCCCAGTAGGGGGCGGGGCTTACCTGTGCGTACGGTGGAGAAGAAGAGCAGCCAGAAGAGGCAGAGGATGGGTGCCGCCACCACCTGGGTGACGGCGCCCGAGTGGATCTTCTTGTCCAGTTTGGATGGCAGGTAAGCGTAGTACATGTTGTACCTGTCCACCAGGTGCTTCAGCAGCATGTACATCAGACCTGCAGAGGGCAGTGGGACAAGACTCAAGACAGGACTTGTGTGTGTATATATACATACAAATATACATACACATGTACATATGTACATATACACACATATATTTATTTATTATTAAGGAGACTGACCGAAGGGGACGATGATGGGGCAGGTGATGCTGTAGGCCATCACCACCGTGAAGACGTTCATCATCCAGGCGTACGCTGCCCCGAACTGGAACTCGTAGGCCTGATGCTGCAGACGAAAGACAGAGTGTTCACCAGGACAGAAGCCCCATGAGACCGCACCGTGCCCCCCACCAGCTGAGCTGGGTGGACAGAGACCTGGTCCAGGAGTCCACATGGAGACCATGGTGGACTCAGCGGCCTCACCCTCTTGACGTTGCGGCGGTCGGCGGCGGAGCGGGCCAGGCAGAGCCGGATCATGTACATGAGCAGACCGGGGATCCTCAGCAGGTCCATGGCGTTCCCGATGAACGCGGAGGCGATGACGTAGTTGACGAAGAACGCTCCGTTATCCGGCAGGAAGACGCACCTGAAGGAGACACGGCAGAGCAATCAATCAAACTGTATTCATCCTGTTTGTTTCAAAATAAAACTACATCAAGAACAGGAAGTCCTAAATGAAATGTATTACAAACAATGTGTTTAAATCTGATAATGGAGGATAATTAGCAACCCAAGTTGTTTTAATATGAAAGTAAATAATAATAATAATAATGTGATGGAGGGAGTTTTAATTTAATTTCTGATAAAACATGAAATAAAAATGACTCACTCAAATCTGACTGTGGCATCAGCCAGGAACTTCCTGTCAAAGAGCCAGCGGAAGAAAACATCCAGACTGGAAAACAGAGACGATTCAGTCAGAACATCAGAGGTCAAAGGTCACTCAGGGACAGATTCTTTCAGCAAGCGCTTTGTTTTACCTGCTTAGTCCAAGAGACGGCAGCAGCAGAACCATAAAGATCAGGAAGGTGTAGCATTTATGCATCGTCGTCCTGTTTTCTCCAGACCTGGAGACACAGAGGATCAGGGTCAACCCAAGGTCAACTCAGGGTCAAGTAAACATCAGGTTGGGGTCAACTCAGGGTCAAGTAAACATTAGGTTAAGGTCAACTCAAGGTCAACTCAGGGTCAAGTAAACATTAGGTTAAGGTCAACTCAAGGTCAACTCAGGGTCAAGTAAACATTAGGTTAAGGTCAACTCAAGGTCAACTCAGGGTCAAGTAAACATTAGGTTAAGGTCAACTCAAGGTCAACTCAGGGTCAAGTAAACATGTCGGGGTCACTGTTCCAGTGTCACTGTTGACGCTTGACCTGGACTTGACTGACAGGACCAGATTCCTCAAGACTTCACCTCAGTTTGGACTCGACTAATTAAGACTTGAGGAACCTCAGATCTGACCTGGTTCTGTTTAGAATCACTTGAGACATCCGTGAACATTCAAGACGTGTGTGAATAGGAACTCCGTGAGCTAGTAGGACTCGTAGTACTGATGCCACATCGCAGTACTTGAGGACCAGCTGGAGGTACCTGGTCCAGTGAGCCTCGAAGAAGGCCGAGTAGTAGACGATGGTGGGCAGCAGAGCAGAGAACGCCCAGAGCAGCAGCGTGGGGAAGAACTGGGTGACGATGGGGTTCTGTCCACACAACAAACAGAGAAGAAGAATCAGCACACGTCCACACTGGCTGCGCTGCACCGACAGGCCGGTCGCGGTGCCTTACGTTGAGATACTCCACCGGCTTAGTGACATTAAACTTGTCCATGGTGGAGATGATGATGGCGGGCGTGGTGAGGAAGAAGAGCAGGAGGAAGAGGATGCAGTTGATGATGAAGCAGCGTATCCACCAGGAGATCCCACCCAGCGACAGGTGCTCCCTGCAGGAAGTAACCAGCATACTTCAGCTGAGGGCGAAGCTGCGTTGGTTGGTATTTGCTGGTGCTTTTAGGAGGGCGGAGCTTGTGGACTTACCAGCGGACGTTCTGCGGGTCGGGCGCATACGAGACGCTCCAGTTGTAAACGTGAAGCGCCTCGCTGAACTGAGAGGAACGCGGCTCCTGGCGACAGCGGCAACCCTGAACCTGACAGGCGTTAAAGTCCTTCAAAATACTGTGAAACAGAGGGGGTGGAGTCACATGGGGAGGAGGCGGGGTCAGAGCTTTGTAAAATATTCGTAAAAAATATTGAAAAAAAACAAGTCGGGAACTCGATTGAAAGTAAACTTGTGGAGAAACACAAACCACAAATTAAGTAATAATTATTTTGCAGCTCACATGGACGTCATGGACTCGTTCTGGAAGGTGACGAAGGCCATGCCCAGCGGTTTGGTGTGGACCTTCTCCTTCTCCTTCCTGTACTCCTCCTTCAGCTTGGACTCCGTCTTGGTGTAGTAGCTGACCGCCTCCTCCTGCAGGACCAATGCTAACATGCTAACAGGCTAACGGCACACCCCTTCATCCAGAGCAACACAGACCAGGTCCCCTTCTGAACCAGATAGGAGCCCCTGAAACGTTTGGTTGATCTACAAAATATCTTTTGTCTCAAGTAAAGTCATGAAACTTTACCGTTTACGGTGAAACTTTACGGTGAAACTTTACGGTGAAACTTTACCATTTACGGTGAAACTGTAACGTCTACGGTGAAACTTTAACGGTTTTAATTACAGTTCTTAGACAACCAGGCGTACCGGATTATTTTCCTGTATTTGTCATTTGCTGTCAGGATGTGAAGAATTTCAACAGATAAAAGGTTTCTCTAAAACCATAAGCAGCTGCTGACTATACTCCGTAGAGACACCAGTCCGGGGTTCGGTGACGGTACCTCCTCACAGCCGGTGATGGCGCAGCAGCAGAGGTGTCCGCAGGGTTTGGGGTTGATCATGGTGGGAACGTGTTCCTTCACCATCAGGTCGGTGAAGAACTTCTTACTGCGCTCAGTCTTCTTCCTGACGAACACAAACACACAGCAGGTGTGGATAGAACAAACACGTGTGCTTAACGCTGTGCATCCCAGCATGCACTGGGGCCCATCTCTCCGTCTCACCTCTCGGCGTTGAGAGACATCAGTTTGGCCACATTGTAGCAGATCCGAGCCTCCAGCACCGTGCAGTTCTCATACGCCTGTCTGAGGAACAAGGGAACCAGTTCAACCAGGGTGACCAGAAAAGAAGGAGGAGGAGAAGGAGGAGAAGAAGGGAAGGAGGAGCAGAAGGAGGAGGAGAAGGAGCAGGAGCAGAAGGACGAGAAAAATGAGGAGAAGGAGGAGCAGAATACTTTACACTTTATACTTCACACTTTATACTTTACACTTTGCAGAAGGAGAAGGAGGCGCAGAAGGAGAAGGAGGAGAAGAAGGGAAGGAGGAGAAGGAGGAGGAGCAAGAGGAGCAGAAGGAGGAGAAGAAGGGAAGGAGGAGAAAAATGAGGAGAAGGAGGAGCAGAATACTTTACACTTTGCAGAAGGAGGAGCAGAAGGAGAAGGAGGAGCAGAAGGAGGAGAAGAAGGAGAAGGAGGAGCAGGAGACCCGTGAACTCACTCAAAGTGCTGTTTGATCTGTGTCTCCTCAGCGTATTTGGAGATGCCGTTAATGAATAAAGTTCGCTTCACCTGCAAGTCATGAAACAGGGATGAGAACACGCAGCAGATTGTTTACTTCCTGTTTGGGGCCACAGGCTGACGTGGCCGGTCTCACCAGGTCGTCCTCCTTGTAGTGCATCTTGGAGGTGTGTCTCCTCATGCTGTACACCGTCAGCAGCAGGTACATGAAGGCAAACGACGTGTGCAGCCACAGCAGGTTGGTCCTGGAACAAGACCCACAACGTATTGATCCACCACATGGAGGTCTGATTCATGATGTCAGGGTTTCTATTGATCTGTTGATCTCTACTGATCTCTATTGATCTAGTTTGATCTCTACTGATCTATTTTGATCTCTTATGATCTCTGTTGATCTATTTTGATCTCTACTGATCTCTGATGATCTCTACTGATCTCTACTGATCTATTTTTATCTCTATTGATCTCTTATGATCTCTACTGATCTATTTTGATCTCTACTGATCTGTTATGATCTCTACTGATCTATTATGATCTCTATTGATTTATTTTGATCTCTACTGATCCATTTTGATCTCTTATGATCTCTATTGATCTCTACTGATCTCTATTGATCTATTTTGATCTATTTTGATCTTTACTGATCTCTATTGATCTATTTTGATCTCTACTGATCTATTTTGATCTCTACTGATCTATTTTGATTTCTATTGATCTCTGATGAGCTCGACTGATGATCTCTGATGATCTACGACAATCTCTGATTGATCTCAATTGATCTCTGATTGATCTCTAATGATCTTTATTGATCTCTATTGATCTATTGATCTACTGTATATCATGTAAGTCTCTTTGGGTAAAATCCTCAGCTAAATGAAATGTAATGTTTATTGATCTCTGATTGGTCTCTGAAGATCTGACCATCTATGATTGATCTCTGATGATTTTTATTGATCTCCGATGATCTCTGTGGATCTCTGATGATTTATGAGGATCTCTGACCATCTCTGATTGATCTCTGACTCCAGTGGAACTCATGTACTCACCCAGACTTCAGGTTGGCTATCGTGGTGCGTCCAAAGCTGTAAGCGTTGTTTTCTAGAATAAATACAAACAAAAGTCACCATGAAACATTAAGACCCAATGATCTGAAAATACAGACCCAAAAATCTACAGCCCTCCAGACCCACAAACCTACAGACCCACAAACCTCCATACCCACAAACATCAAGACCCACACATCTACAGACCCACAAACCTCCAGACCTTAAGACCCACAAACCTACAGCCCTCCAGACCCACAAACCTCCAGACCACCAGATCCACAAACCTCCAGACCACCACATCCACAAACCTCCAGACCTACAAACCTACAGACCCACAAACCTACAGATCTACAAACCTACAGACTCACAAACCTACAGACTTACAGACCCACAAACCTCCAGAACTACAAACCTACAGACCCACAAAACTACAGACCCATAAACCTATAGACCTACAAACTTACAGACCCATAAACCTATAGACCTACAGACCTAAAAACGTACAGACCTCCATCCATCCATCCATCCATTTTCCACCGCATATCCGGGTCGGGTCTTGGAGGCAGCAGGTCCAGCAGGCTGACCCAGACTTCTCTCTCACCCGCAACATCTACCAGCTCATTCTGGGGGATCCCGAGGCGTTCCCAGGCCAGCTGGGAGATATAATCCCTCCAGCGTGTCCTGGGTCTTCCCCGGGGCCTCCTACCAGATGGACGTGCCTGGAAAACCTCTAAAGGGAGGCGTCCTGGAGGCATCCTAATTAGATGCCCGAACCACCTCAGCTGACTCCTTTCGACACGAAGGAGTAGCGGCTCGACTTCAAGCTCCCTCCTGATGTCCGAGCTCCTCACCCTATCTCTAAGGCTGAGCCCGGCCACTCTACGGAGGAAACTCATTTCGGCCGCTTGTATCCGCGACCTCGTTCTTTCGGACACGATCCAAAGCTCGTGACCATAGGTGAGGGTTGGGACGTAGACCGACCAGTAAATTGAGAGCTTTGCCTTTCGGCTCAGCTCCTTCTTCACCAAGACGGCCCGGTGCAACGCCTGCTTTACTGCTGCAGCCGCACCGATACGCCTGTCGATCTCCCGCTCCATTTTACCCTCACTCGTGAACAAGACCCCGAGATACTTGAACTCCTTCGCTTGTGGTAGGCACTCTGTCCCCACCCGGAGGGAGCAATCCACCGGTTTCCGGCAGAGCACCATGGCCTCAGATTTCGTGGTGCTGACTCTCATCCCCGCCGCTTCACACTCGGCTGCAAAGCGCCCCAGTGAATGCTGGAGGTCATGGTCCGAGGAGGCAAACAGGACCACATCATCTGCAAACAGCAGAGAGGCTATCCTGAGATCCCCGAACCTGACATTCTCCGCCCCACGGCTGCGCCTAGATATCCTGTCCATGAAAGTCACGAACAGGACCGGTGATAAAGGGCAGCCCTGGCGGAGGCCAACACCCACCGGGAACGTATCTGACTTACTGCCGAGGATACGAACACAGCTCCTACTGCAGGCGTACAGAGACCGGATGGCCCGTTGCAACGGGTCCGGCACACCATACTCCCGCAGCACCCCCCACAAAAAGCCCCGAGGGACCGGGTCGAAAGCCTTCTCCAAGTCCACAAAGCACATGTAGACCAGGACGAAACCCGCACTGTTCTTCTTGAATCCGAGGTTCGACAAACGGTCGGAGCCTCCGTTCCAGCACCCTGGCATAAGCTTTTCCCGGGAGGCTGAGTAGTGTGATACCCCGATAATTCGAGCACACTCTCCGGTCCCCCTTCTTGAAGATGGGAACCACCACCCCGGTCTGCCAGTCCATGGGCACTGTGCCCGACCCCCATGCGACATTGAAGAGGCGTGTCAGCCAAGACAGCCCAACAAAGTCCAGCGCCTTCAGCATCTCAGGGCGGATTTCATCCACCCCCGGCGCCTTGCCACCAAGGAGCTTTTTGACTACCTTAGTGGCCTCTGCCAGGGATATGGGTTCATCCAACCCCAAGTCTTCAGGCGCTGCCCCCTGTTCAGGGGACATGTTGACCGGGTTTAGGAGTTCCTCAAAGTGCTCCTTCCACCGCCCGACGATATCCTCTGTCTGGGTCAGCAGCCCCCCTCCCCCGCTGATAACAGCCTGGGGAAGGCCCTGCTTTCCCTTCCTGAGTCGTCGGATGGTTTGCCAGAACCTCCTTGAGGCCAACCGAAAGTCCTTCTCCATGGCCTCCCCGAACTCCTCCCATGCCCGAGTTTTAGCATCCGTGACCACCGCAGCTGCAGTCCTTCTGGCCTGCCTGTACCTGTCAGCTGCTTCAGGAGACCCCTGGGCCAACCAAGCCCGAAAGGCCTCCTTCTTCAGCTTGACGGCTTCCCTCACCCCCGGTGTCCACCACCGGGTTCTCGGGTTGCCGCCACGACAGGCACCGATGACCTTCCGACCACAGCTCCTAGCGGCCGCGTCCAGACCTACAAACCCACAAACCTACAGACTTACAGACCCATAAACCTATAGACCTACAAACTTACAGACCTACAAACCCACAAACCTACAGACAGTTCTGATCTGACTGTGGTTACCTTCTTTAGAAGGAGGTCCAGGGACTCCTTGGCTTGGGAAAGCATCTTTACTGATAATTCTGACTAAAATCAATCAGACATAAGGGAAGAACACTGTGTGAAGACCAACTGTTTAAAGGCACAGTGCAACAATTGTCATCAGCAGCAGCAATGGAATATAATATTCATAACCAGGTTTCAATCACTAAATAATAAACTAACAATTGTAGTGTCTTCTTTCTTTAAATCTGTTTCTAGAGCACGACGGACCCTGGGAGGAGGGAGGCGGGACAATGTTCTCTCTTCCAATCACAGCAGAGCAGTCAGAATGACTGAAGAGCTTTAATAGAGCTTTAATATTTTACTGAGTTTAGAAACTCAAGTTGTATTATTCAAAAGGAAGATTTTAAAAACTCAAACGCCTGGAAGAAGATCAAGAAGGAAATAGAAATAGCTCCACATATATAATAATATATAATATACATATTTATATATATATATATATATATATATATTATTATATAAATATATACATGAATATCATTTCGACCCGCCCATTGAGTTATCAGAGGCTCAGAGTAACCTCCTCTCTCCTGATTGGCTCTCCTCACCCAGAAGGTCTCCGGAGAAGTTGACGGGCAGAACGATGCCGACGGAAAGAACGCCGACGACGACCAGCAGCCCGATGATGTGACGCTGGAACGACAAGTAGTGGACGGCGTCCTCGCCACACTTCTCACGGATCTCCTCGTCCCTATGGGGGGATGAGTGGGGAGGAGAGGAGGAGGATGTGAGGAGGAGAGGTGGGTGGGGGGAGGAGGGGGGAAGAGAGGGGGGGGAGGATGTGAGGAGGAGAGGAGGGTGGGGAGGAGGGGGGGGAGGATGTGAGGAGGAGAGGGGGGGAGAGGAGCGGTGAGGAGGAGAGGAGAGGAGAGGAGGAGGAGGAGGAGGAGGAGGAGGAGGAGGAGGAGGAGGAGGAGGAGGAGGAGGAGGAGGAGGAGGAAGAGGGATCAACAGAAACCAGCTTAGTTCTGAACCTGGTCGGGATCTGAAGCTACATTAACCCATGATGATAATAATACATTTCATATAATCATCAATGTTATTGCTGTTTTATTTATATCGACAGAAGATGGTACTCACTTTATTCTGAAGATGGCCGTCAGCCACGAGCAGAAACCCTGCAGGTACAAACACATCATCAGGAGGAGAGGAGGAGAGGAGGAGGAGGAGAAAGGAGGAGAGAAGACAGAGAGGAAGAGGAGGAGACAGAAAGGAGGAGCAAGAGAGGAGGAGGAGACAGAGGAGAGGAGGAGAGGAGACAGAGAGGAGGAGGAGACAGAGATGAGGAGAGGAGACAGAGAGGAGGAGAGGAGACAGAGACGAGGAGGAGACAGAGATGAGGAGAGGAGACAGAGAGGAGGAGAGGAGACAGAGACGAGGAGGAGACAGAGATGAGGAGAGGAGACAGAGAGGAGGAGAGGAGACAGAGATGAGGAGGAGACAGAGATGAGGAGGAGAGGAGACAGAGAGGAGGAGAGGAGACAGAGAGGAGGAGGAGACAGAGATGAGGAGGAGAGGAGACAGAGAGGAGGAGAGGAGACAGAGATGAGGAGAGGAGACAGAGAGGAGGAGGAGAGGAGACAGAGAGGAGACAGAGATGAGGAGGAAGAGACCGAGAGGAGGAGGAGACAGAGAGGAGGAGAGGAGACAGAGATGAGGAGGAGACAGAGAGGAGGAGAGGAGACAGAGATGAGGAGGAGACAGAGATGAGGAGGAGAGGAGACAGAGAGGAGGAGAGGAGACAGAGATGAGGAGAGGAGACAGAGAGGAGGAGGAGAGGAGACAGAGAGGAGACAGAGATGAGGAGGAAGAGACCGAGAGGAGGAGGAGACAGAGAGGAGGAGAGGAGACAGAGATGAGGAGGAGACAGAGAGGAGGAGGAGACAGAGATGAGGAGGAGAGGAGACAGAGAGGAGGAGAGGAGACAGAGATGAGGAGGAGACAGAGAGGATGAGGAGACAGAGAGGAGGAGAGGAGACAGAGATGAGGAGGAGACAGAGAGGATGAGGAGACAGAGATGAGGAGGAGAGGAGACAGAGAGGAGGAGAGGAGACAGAGATGAGGAGGAGACAGAGAGGAGGAGGAGAGGAGACAGAGAGGAGACAGAGATGAGGAGGAAGAGACCGAGAGGAGGAGGAGACAGAGAGGAGGAGAGGAGACAGAGATGAGGAGAGGAGACAGAGAGGAGGAGAGGAGACAGAGATGAGGAGGAGACAGAGATGAGGAGGAGAAGAGACAGAGAGGAGGAGAGGAGACAGAGATGAGGAGGAGACAGAGATGAGGAGGAGAGGAGACAGAGAGGAGGAGAGGAGACAGAGAGGAGGAGGAGACAGAGATGAGGAGGAGAGGAGACAGAGAGGAGGAGAGGAGACAGAGAGGAGGAGGAGACAGAGATGAGGAGAGGAGACAGAGAGGAGGAGAGGAGACAGAGATGAGGAGGAGACAGAGAGGAGGAGGAGACAGAGATGAGGAGGAGAGGAGACAGAGAGGAGGAGAGGAGACAGAGATGAGGAGGAGACAGAGAGGAGGAGGAGACAGAGATGAGGAGGAGAGGAGACAGAGAGGAGGAGAGGAGACAGAGATGAGGAGGAGACAGAGAGGATGAGGAGACAGAGAGGAGGAGAGGAGACAGAGATGAGGAGGAGACAGAGAGGATGAGGAGACAGAGATGAGGAGGAGAGGAGACAGAGAGGAGGAGAGGAGACAGAGATGAGGAGGAGACAGAGAGGAGGAGGAGAGGAGACAGAGAGGAGACAGAGATGAGGAGGAAGAGACCGAGAGGAGGAGGAGACAGAGAGGAGGAGAGGAGACAGAGATGAGGAGAGGAGACAGAGAGGAGGAGAGGAGACAGAGATGAGGAGGAGACAGAGATGAGGAGGAGAAGAGACAGAGAGGAGGAGAGGAGACAGAGATGAGGAGGAGACAGAGATGAGGAGGAGAGGAGACAGAGAGGAGGAGAGGAGACAGAGAGGAGGAGGAGACAGAGATGAGGAGGAGAGGAGACAGAGAGGAGGAGAGGAGACAGAGAGGAGGAGGAGACAGAGATGAGGAGAGGAGACAGAGAGGAGGAGAGGAGACAGAGATGAGGAGGAGACAGAGAGGAGGAGGAGACAGAGATGAGGAGGAGAGGAGACAGAGAGGAGGAGAGGAGACAGAGATGAGGAGGAGACAGAGAGGAGGAGGAGACAGAGATGAGGAGGAGAGGAGACAGAGAGGAGGAGAGGAGACAGAGATGAGGAGGAGAGGAGACAGAGAGGAGGAGGAGAGGAGGAGAGGAGACAGAGATGAGGAGGAAGAGACCGAGAGGAGGAGGAGACAGGGAGGAGGAGCAAGAGAGGAGGAGACAGAGAGGAGGAGGAGGAGACAGAGAGGAGACAGATGAGGAGGAGACAGGGAGGAGGAGGAAGAGAGGAGGAGACAGAGAGGAGAGGAGCAGCGTCCTCACGTTGTCCCTCTGGTCGAAGTCCACCGAGGAGGACACGGAGGTGAGGCGTTCGTAGCGGTCGGGCGTCTCCGAGTGCATCGCCGAGGCAACGCTGTGGACACACACAGGAAGTAGTCAGCTGACCTGTTAGCCGCTAGCGCGTAGCCGTTCTGACCTTTGACCTCTGCGTCTGAAAGCCGATTGGACTGAGTTGAGACTAACAGGAAGTGAACACGTTGAGGTCAAACTTTATTGACACAAAGGAACTGAAACAACGACTAGAGACTGGAAAGATAAGAAAAGAGAATCGGTTCGTTGTGACACGTCCTCATGGCGCCGCTGTCAGAGACCAACTTCAGGTATCATGTAGATATATATTTATATATTATAGCACATGATTCTCACTGATTAGCTCACTTGCTAACAGCTAAGTGAGCGTTTCCATTAAAGTAAATGAAAAGTACGTTTAGCTCAGAACACTTTTTACTGAAAAGTAAACAATGTGAATGCAGGACTTTTACTTGATATTCTTACTTCCACTGTGACTTACGGGACTTCTGTTTAAGTGGGTAAGCTAACTAGCTAGCAAGCTAGCACGCCACAGGGTTGACGACACACTGAGCTAAAAACAGCCAGTTACCTGTCGACCGGTTCATAGTTATCTCGGTCTCGTCTCCAGCTGGACAACATAACATACGGGAGAAGTTATGAGTGTTAGCATCACACCTGTTAGCATCACACCCATTAGCGTCACACCCGTTAGCATCACACCCATTAGCGTCACACCCGTTAGCATCACACCCATTAGCGTCACACCCGTTAGCGTCACACCCGTTAGCGTCACACCCGTTAGCGTCACACCCGTTAGCATCACACCCGTTAGCGTCACATCTGCCAACAAAGAAAGATCCAGACTTTTTTTCATTCAGATACTGCGCCTCTGGTGGCCTGGAGCCTCTAGGGGAGGGGGCTCTGGTGGTGTGGGGACCCTGTAGGTTTGGGGCCTCTGGGGGAGGAGCCCTGTATGTTTGGGGTCTCTGGGGGAGGAGCCCTGTATGTTTGGGGTATCTGGGGGAGGAGCCCTGTATGTTTGGGGCTTATGGGGGAGGAGCCCTGTATGTTTGGGGTCTCTGGGGAGGAGCCCTGTAGGTTTGGGGTTTATGGGGGAGGAGCCCTGTATGTTTGGGGTCTCTGGGGAGGAGCCCTGTAGGTTTGGGGCTTATGGGGGAGGAGCCCTGTATGTTTGGGGTCTCTGGGGAGGAGCCCTGTAGGTTTGGGGCTTATGGGGGAGGAGCCCTGTATGTTTGGGGTCTCTGGGGAGGAGCCCTGTAGGTTTGGGGCTTATGGGGGAGGAGCCCTGTAGGTTTGGGGCTTATGGGGGAGTTGTCCAAAATAAATAAAATAGAAAATTCCATTAATATAAATTTAACTTTCTCTTGTGCTACAGTGACATCACAGTGATGTCATCGACAGGTCAACTGAGCTGGGAGACAGGTAGTAACACCAGAGCGCTTCTGTCTCACCTCTAAAGACAGTAACAACACACACACACACACACACACACACACACACACACACACACACACACACACACACACACACACACACACACACACACACACACACACACACACACACACACACACACACACACACACACACACACACACACACAAAGAATAAGTTGTGTTAAAGCACCAATCAGAGAGCAGCACCCTGTTAATGTAACTGCAGGAGGAGGAGGAGGAGGAGGAGGAGGAGGAGGAGGAGGAGGAGGAGGAGGAGGAGGAGGAGGAGGAGGAGGAGGACAAACCAGACATACTATTCCCGCTCCTCCAGGCCGCTGAAACGCTTCTTCAGTCTTCAGGACGGAAAACAGAAAGAAGAATCACAAGCTGCTGCTTGAAATGAGAGTCTGTGATTGGCCGACACGACACTGAAGCCGTGAGCCTCTCGGGAGACTCTCTTCCAGGAACGGGTCCCGACCCCATGTTGGGAACCACCGGCTGCATGACATCACCGTTATTATAATGAATTTAAAGGTCAAAGGTGAGTTTACCTGTCGGCGTCGGTGACCAGCGCCAGGCGGCCGTAGTCCCACGCGACCTTGCGTAGAATGGAGAAGACGAAGAGCAGCACCTGCAGAAGAAGAAGAAGAGGACTTCCTGTTAGAGAGCACCTTGCTGGGGGGCAGGGGTCAAAGGTCACAGACAGAAACACAGTGATGCCACCGTGAATCTGCCGTTGAAGGCTGATGAACATGAACATGTGGTCGAGCTGCAGTATTGATTCTTCCAACAGTCAGTGAACAGCCCACACTCTGCAGCTCCCACAATGCAACACCAGAGCTGCTCCGGAGTCAACAAGACACCTTTTAAAGAACCTTGCATCAGTCAGCAGGAGAAAGAGGAAGAGGAGAAAGGAGAAGAAAAAAGGATGAGGAGAAAGAGGAAGAAGAAGAAAGGAGAAGAAAGAGGAGGAGAAGAAAGAGGAAGAGGAGGAAGAGGGATCAATACAAACCAGCTCAGAGTTCTGAACCTGATCAGGATCTGAAGCTACATTATTATCAATATTACTATTATTATTTAAATGATCAATATTGTTATTATTATCAATATCATTATTATTGAAATGATCATAATTACTATTCCTGCCCCGTGTGTGCGTACTCACCAGGAAGCACATGAAGTCGAGGGCGAGCACGGTGGGCACGCCCCCGAAGGGCAGCCCCTGCAGCACGGTGCTGCGGATGCGGGCGGAGTAGCAGTAGTCTTTGGACTCGCTGTGGGCGGAGCAGTTGCCTCGGCCGCTGCACGCCTGGCCGCCGCCGAACACCGCCATGGTGAGGATGAGCACTCTGAGCATGCTCACTGCCGCATCCTCGCAGGGACCTGGGGGAGAACATGGACCCGTTAGATAAGGTGACCTTTGACCTTTCACTCGGCAGCAAGAGGGAATCAATCAGTTAATCAAGGATCACGTGAGACCTGCTTATTAGGACTAGACCTCCAACTGCTTACACCCATGGTCTATAGTTTACAAGGTCTATAGTTAGGCCTGGTTCAGGTCTATAGTTAGGGCTGGTCTATAGTTAGGCCTGGTTCAGGTCTATAGTTAGGCCTGGTTCAGGTCTATAGTTAGGGCTGGTCTATAGTTAGGCCTGGTTCAGGTCTATAGTTAGGGCTGGTTCAGGTCTATAGTTAGGCCTGGTTCAGGTCTATAGTTAGGGCTGGTTCAGGTCTATAGTTAAGCCTGGTTCAGGTCTATAGTTAAGCCTGGTTCAGGTTAGTCCTGGTTCAAGACCTCCACTACCCTCTGATAGTTTAGTCCTGGTTTAAGACATCCACTACTCTCTGATAGTTTAGTCCTGGTTTAAGACATCCACTACTCTCTGATAGTTTAGTCCTGGTTTAAGACATCCACTACTCTCTGATAGTTTAGTCCTGGTTCAAGACCTCCACTACCCTCTGATAGTTTAGTCCTGGTTTAAGACATCCACTGCCCTCTGATAGTTTAGTCCTGGTTTAAGACCTCCACTACCCTCTGATAGTTTAGTCCTGGTTTAAGACCTCCACTACCCTCTGATAGTTTAGTCCTGGTTTAAGACATCCACTACCCTCTGATAGTTTAGTCCTGGTTTAAGACCTCCACTACCCTCTGATAGTTTAGTCCTGGTTTAAGACCTCCACTACTCTCTGATAGTTTAGTCCTGGTTTAAGACCTCCACTACCCTCTGATAGTTTAGTCCTGGTTTAAGACCTCCACTACCCTCTGATAGTTTAGTCCTGGTTCAAGACCTCCACTACCCTCTGATAGTTTAGTCCTGGTTTAAGACATCCACTACCCTCTGATAGTTTAGTCCTGGTTTAAGACCTCCACTACCCTCTGATAGTTTAGTCCTGGTTTAAGACCTCCACTACTCTCTGATAGTTTAGTCCTGGTTTAAGACCTCCACTACCCTCTGATAGTTTAGTCCTGGTTTAAGACCTCCACTACCCTCTGATAGTTTAGTCCTGGTTTAAGACCTCCACTACCCTCTGATAGTTTAGTCCTGGTTTAAGACCTCCACTACCCTCTGATAGTTTAGTCCTGGTTCAAGACCTCCACTACCCTCTGATAGTTTAGTCCTGGTTTAAGACATCCACTACCCTCTGATAGTTTAGTCCTGGTTTAAGACCTCCACTACCCTCTGATAGTTTAGTCCTGGTTTAAGACCTCCACTACCCTCTGATAGTTTAGTCCTGGTTTAAGACCTCCACTACTCTCTGATAGTTTAGTCCTGGTTTAAAACCTCCACTACTCTCTGATAGTTTAGTCCTGGTTTAAGACCTCCACTGCCCTCTGATAGTTTAGTCCTGGTTTAAGACCTCCACTACCCTCTGATAGTTTAGTCCTGGTTTAAGACCTCCACTACCCTCTGATAGTTTAGTCCTGGTTCAAGACCTCCACTACCCTCTGATAGTTTAGTCCTGGTTTAAGACATCCACTACCCTCTGATAGTTTAGTCCTGGTTTAAGACCTCCACTACCCTATGATAGTTTAGTCCTGGTTTAAGACCTCCACTACTCTCTGATAGTTTAGTCCTGGTTTAAGACCTCCACTACCCTCTGATAGTTTAGTCCTGGTTTAAGACCTCCACTACTCTCTGATAGTTTAGTCCTGGTTTAAGACCTCCACTACTCTCTGATAGTTTAGTCCTGGTTTAAGACCTCCACTACCCTCTGATAGTTTAGTCCTGGTTTAAGACCTCCACTACCCTCTGATAGTTTAGTCCTGGTTCAAGACCTCCACTACCCTCTGATAGTTTAGTCCTGGTTTAAGACATCCACTACCCTCTGATAGTTTAGTCCTGGTTTAAGACCTCCACTACCCTCTGATAGTTTAGTCCTGGTTTAAGACCTCCACTACCCTCTGATAGTTTAGTCCTGGTTTAAGACCTCCACTACCCTCTGATAGTTTAGTCCTGGTTTAAGACCTCCACTACCCTCTGATAGTTTAGTCCTGGTTTAAGACCTCCACTACTCTCTGATAGTTTAGTCCTGGTTTAAGACCTCCACTACCCTCTGATAGTTTAGTCCTGGTTTAAGACCTCCACTACTCTCTGATAGTTTAGTCCTGGTTTAAGACCTCCACTACCCTCTGATAGTTTAGTCCTGGTTTAAGACCTCCACTACCCTCTGATAGTTTAGTCCTGGTTTAAGACCTCCACTACCCTCTGATAGTTTAGTCCTGGTTTAACACCTCCACTACCCTCTGATAGTTTAGTCCTGGTTTAAGACCTCCACTACCCTCTGATAGTTTAGTCCTGGTTTAACACCTCCACTACCCTCTGATAGTTTAGTCCTGGTTTAAGACCTCCACTACCCTCTGATAGTTTAGTCCTGGTTTAAGACCTCCACTACTCTCTGATAGTTTAGTCCTGGTTTAAGACCTCCACTACCCTCTGATAGTTTAGTCCTGGTTCAAGACCTCCACTACCCTCTGATAGTTTAGTCCTGGTTTAACACCTCCACTACCCTCTGATAGTTTAGTCCTGGTTTAAGACTTCCACTACCCTCTGATAGTTTAGTCCTGGTTTAAGACCTCCACTACCCTCTGATAGTTTAGTCTCCAATGAAGAAACAGCAAAACGTTCAGGAACTAAAAAAAAAAACGTCTTCTCGCTGCTTCCTGCGTCTGCAGCCCAAAGATAAAAAAGATAATTAAAGATAACAAAGATAATTAAAGATAACAAAGACAACAGCTGAGAGCCTCCGTGGCCCCGGCTAACAACATATTCATGATTAATATAATCAGTTTACTTCCTGAAGGCCTCAGGCTTCCGGGTAATGCTCATCTCTCCAGAGACCACAGAAGAAGAGTGAAACCTCCTAACACATTCAGGGTCACGTTTTCTTCTTCTTCACTGCGAAAACCACACCCCTTCCCTCTGATGTCACTGGAGCCGCTTTCAGCCGGCTGCAGGCGTCCATCAGTCTGAACCTGGTGACTCTGAACGACAACAACAGGTCATATGATGGGACCCTTCAGGGTCAACCTGCATCACCACAAGCTGGATCCTGTGGAGATCCAGATCAACATCCACAGAAACAGTCCTCAGTCTGGACGGCACGCAGGACATTCACGTCCACAGTGGACGTCTGAGGACTGATTGATCAGTCGATCAACAGAATCTATGTTGATCAGAAATTAAACAATCAAGTCATTTTTCATCCCAAAACTGGAAACAGGACATTTAAAGTCATCACCTAATAGACCTGAAGCCCCTCACCACCACATACCTGAAGCCTCTCACCACATACCTGAAGCCCCTCACCACCACAGACCTGAAGCCTCTCACCACATACCTGAAGCCCCTCACCACCACAGACCTGAAGCCTCTCACCACCACAGACCTGAAGCCTCTCACCACCACATACCTGAAGCCCCTCACCACCACAGACCTGAAGCCTCTCACCACATACCTGAAGCCCCTCACCACCACAGACCTGAAGCCTCTCACCACCACAGACCTGAAGCCTCTCACCACCACAGACCTGAAGCCTCTCACCACATACCTGAAGCCCCTCACCACCACAGACCTGAAGCCTCTCACCACCACAGACCTGAAGCCTCTCACCACATACCTGAAGCCCCTCACCACCACAGACCTGAAGCCTCTCACCACCACAGACCTGAAGCCTCTCACCACCACAGACCTGAAGCCTCTCACCACCACAGACCTGAAGCCCCTCACCACCACAGACCTGAAGCCCCTCACCACCACAGACCAAGGGGCCCTCACCACCACAGACCTGAAGCCTCTCACCACCACAGACCAGGGGGCCCTCACCACCACAGTTACAGTGTGTGTCAATTAAATTCAATTTATTTTGTAGAACCCAAAATCCCAAATTATCCTCAGCGGGCTTTACAATCTGTACACATACGACATCCTCTGACCTTCGACCCTCACATCCTGTGACCTTTGACCCTGACATCCTCTGACCTTTGACCTTCACATCCTGTGACCGTGTGTACAGTGTGTGTTAGTGTGTTACAGTATGTGTTACAGTGTGTAATACAGTATGCTACAGTGTGTTGCAGTGTGTTACAATTGGTTACAGTATGTGTTACAGTGTGTGTTAGTGTGTTACGGTATGTGTTACAGTGTGTGTGTGTTAGTGTGTTACAGTGTCTGTTACAGTATGTGTTAGTGTGTAATACAGTATGCTACAGTGTGTTACAGTATGTGTTACAGTGTGTAATACAGTATGCTACAGTGTGTTACAGTATGCTACAGTATGTTACAGTATGTGTTACAGTGTGTAATACAGTATGCTACAGTGTGTTACAGTATGTGTTACAGTATGCTACAGTATGTTACAGTATGTGTTACAGTGTGTAATACAGTATGCTACAGTGTGTTACAGTATGTGTTACAGTATGCTACAGTATGTGTTACAGTATGTTACAGTATGTGTTACAGTGTGTAATACAGTATGCTACAGTGTGTTACAGTATGTGTTACAGTATGTTACAGTGTGTGTTACAGTGTAATACAGTATGCTACAGTGTGTTACAGTATGTGTTACAGTATGTTACAGTGTGTGTTACAGTGTGTAATACAGTATGCTACAGTGTGTTACAGTATGTGTTACAGTGTGTAATACAGTATGCTACAGTGTGTTACAGTGTGTAATACAGTATGCTACAGTGTGTTACAGTATGTGTTACAGTATGTTACAGTATGTGTTACAGTGTGTAATACAGTATGCTACAGTGTGTTACAGTATGTGTTACAGTATGCTACAGTATGTGTTACAGTATGTTACAGTGTGTGTTACAGTGTGTGTTACAGTGTGTAATACAGTATGCTACAGTGTGTTACAGTATGTGTTACAGTATGTTACAGTGTGTGTTACAGTGTGTAATACAGTATGCTACAGTGTGTTACAGTATGTGTTACAGTATGTTACAGTGTGTGTTACAGTGTGTAATACAGTATGCTACAGTGTGTTACAGTGTGTTACAGTATGCTACAGTATGTGTTACAGTATGTTACAGTGTGTGTTGACGCTGAGTGTCTCGTCTCCCGGGTGAAGCTGCAGTCCGGCCCCAGCGACCCCTCCTGCGGCCTCAGCGCGCATCGCTGCCGCCTGGACGCGGAGTCGGCGACACCAAAGAGCCGCGTTTGAGCTCCAGATAGCGTCGGTCAGTCAGAGGTGAAATCCCATTAAAGCTGCAGACAGACGGACAGACAGCTCGGTGTGCCCTCTGCGTGCACCTTATATAACCCCCCCCCCCCCCCCCCCCCCCCCCAGCCGTCCGGAGGCTGATGGATGCGGTCCGGGTGAAAGCAGCGCGCAGGGGCCGCTGCCAGGCCGCCCGGTGAGGCTGCAGCAGCGGCCTGCCCGCCGCTAATCAACCCGCCCAGGAGATCAAACAAAGCCGTCTTATGATAAACCAAATCCCCGTAATAAATAAGCCCAATTAGAATAAAGCCGGTACCTGACCACCAGAAGCCGCTCCTCCTCTCCGCCGCTAAATCGGGACCAATTTCCCGCAGAACGAAGACCTCGTTAAAGCCTCACAGGTGCCGCGCCGCCCCGGCTGCGTGCTGCCGCAGCGCCGCCATCCGAGAGAGAAAAGGCGGATTCAGACCCGAGGAGATGGACCTCTCCTCCGGGGGTTCGGTGGGAGAATCCCGCTGCAGAAACGCGTCCCTCCGCCGCGGGCCGCTGCTCCTGTGCTGGGTGTCGGTGTTAAAATGGAGGCGGTCTCTCCGGGAACAGAGACGGTAACGGAGCCGCGGCTGCTGCTGCTGCACGGAGCCGCCGGCAGGGGGCGGACAGCGGCCACCGCCTGAGCCCTTCACAATAAGAGTCCTCTGTCAGAGTTCTATTAGGTTTCTTTTTACATTTTATTCCTATTTTTCCATTATTGATTTTTATTCACAGAATAAACGTATATATTATAATAATTAAAGCATATTAACATATTTGCCACGTGTACTAATAGGTACAATAAAGATACAAATAAATAACTTAAATAAAAGACCCCTATTTATTTTTTTATTTAATTTCACATTATCAGAGTCAGAATCAGAACCATTTATTGCCATGTTTGTTTTCACATTCAAGGAATTTGTCCAGGGGGAAGGTGCATACATTTAACAATACAAATTTAACAATAAACAGAGTGCAATAAATGGGAATGAATGCATTAATATTTACAATGAACAGTAGAATATAAAATAAAAAATGAAAGTTAATAAAAGTTATAAAATATTTTGACAAGTGTAGTGTTAAAGTGTCGAGTTTATTTAAATATGAGGCATGAGGGTGTGTGCAGGGGAGTGTCCAGTGGGAAATTGTCTGGGAGTGACAGAGTCAGTGAAATCAGTGGGGGACCCGGGCTCTGTTAGGGGGACCCGGGCTCTGTTAGGGGGACCCGAGCTCTGTTGATGAGCCCGACTGCAGATGGGAAAAAACTGTTGGTGTGGCGTGAGGTCTTGGTCCTGATGGACCGCAGCCTCCTGCCAGAGGGGAGGGAGTTTTGTATACAGAAGTAATAATTAAAATACTATTAAATACAAAAATGTAAACTATAAAGTCAATATATATGATTAAAAATGACAGAATGGATTATGTCATGTGGATTATTATGTCATGTGGATTATTATGTTATGTGGATTATTATGTTATGTGGATTATTATGTTATGTGGATTATTATGTCAGGTTTCTAGTGGGCGGAGCTTATCAGAGCACCTGAGCACCTGGCTGATCTCATGTTTTGTTTAACCTCGAGTTTACAACAGCTGTTCATGTGTCACCGAGTTCCTTTTCCTTCTTTGTCATTAGTGACTACTTCCCCAGTAAAGTAGTCCGTCCCAGTCTGGCTGTCGGCCCAAGCACGCAGATATCCCTCCGCCTCGTGCCGCTGATGGAGTGTCGGGACGCAGCCGTGTGGTCGCTGAGCTGGGCTCTGATCGTCGGGGGCGCCGCCTTCCTGCTGCACCAGACGCGCCGCCACACGCAGTACGGCCGCTACCTGCCGCGGGAGGGCCGCCGCTGCCCGGCCCGGCTGGGCTGGTTCCTGCAGGAGCTCCCGGCCTTCCTGCTGCCGCTGCTGCTGCTGTTCACCGGGGAGCCGGAGAGGAGCGGAGACCGCACCGGGAGGACGCTGCTGCTCTGCACCTTCATGCTGCACTACTTCCACAGGTCAACTGCGGCTTTCTGTTAGGCTTCTGTCTTCTGTCTGCTGGTTCTGGGTTTTATATATTATATTATATATATTCATCCTTCAGTTTATCATAAACATTCATCATCAACACATAAAGGAACACTTCATCCTTCAGTTTATCATAAACATTCATCATCACATAAAGGAACACTTCATCCTTCAGTTTATCATAAACATTCATCCTTCAGTTTATCATAAACATTCATCATCATCACATAAAGTAACATTTCATCCTTCAGTTTATCATAAACATTCATCATCACATAAAGGAACACTTCATCCTTCAGTTTATCATAAACATTCATCATCATCACATAAAGTAACACTTCATCCTTCAGTTTATCATAA
Organism: Cottus gobio; assembly: GCA_023566465.1. Classification (NCBI taxonomy): domain Eukaryota; kingdom Metazoa; phylum Chordata; class Actinopteri; order Perciformes; family Cottidae; genus Cottus; species Cottus gobio. The sequence goes on along the minus strand of CM042219.1, from coordinate 29,319,854 downwards.
ACATTCATCATCATCACATAAAGGAACACTTCATCCTTCAGTTTATCATAAACATTCATCATCACATAAAGGAACACTTCATCCTTCAGTTTATCATAAACATTCATCATCATCACATAAAGGAACACTTCATCCTTCAGTTTATCATAAACATTCATCATCATCACATAAAGGAACACTTCATCCTTCAGTTTATCATAAACATTCATCATCACATAAAGGAACACTTCATCCTTCAGTTTATCATAAACATTCATCATCATCACATAAAGTAACATTTCATCCTTCAGTTTATCATAAACATTCATCATCATCACATAAAGGAACACTTCATCCTTCAGTTTATCATAAACATTCATCATCACATAAAGGAACACTTCATCCTTCAGTTTATCATAAACATTCATCATCAACACATAAAGGAACACTTCATCCTTCAGTTTATCATAAACATTCATCATCAACACATAAAGGAACACTTCATCCTTCAGTTTATCATAAACATTCATCATCACATAAAGGAACACTTCATCCTTCAGTTTATCATAAACATTCATCCTTCAGTTTATCATAAACATTCATCATCATCACATAAAGTAACATTTCATCCTTCAGTTTATCATAAACATTCATCATCACATAAAGGAACACTTCATCCTTCAGTTTATCATAAACATTCATCATCATCACATAAAGTAACACTTCATCCTTCAGTTTATCATAAACATTCATCATCATCACATAAAGGAACACTTCATCCTTCAGTTTATCATAAACATTCATCATCATCCCATAAAGGAACACTTCATCCTTCAGTTTATCATAAACATTCATCATCATCACATAAAGTAACACTTCATCCTTCAGTTTATCATAAACATTCATCATCATCACATAAAGGAACACTTCATCCTTCAGTTTATCATAAACATTCATCATCATCCCATAAAGGAACACTTCATCCTTCAGTTTATCATAAACATAAAGGAACACTTCATCCTTCAGTTTATCATAAACATTCATCATCATCACATAAAGGAACACTTCATCCCTCAGTGTATCATAAACATTCATCATCACATAAAGGAGAACTTCATCCATCAGTTTATCATAAACATTCATCATCATCACATAAAGGAGCACTTCATCCTTCAGTTTATCATAAACATTCATCATCATCACATAAAGGAGCACTTCATCCTTCAGTTTATCATAAACATTCATCATCATCACATAAAGGAACACTTCATCCCTCAGTTTATCATAAACATTCATCATCACATAAAGGAGAACTTCATCCATCAGTTTATCATAAACATTCATCATCATCTCATTAAGGAACACTTCATCCTTCAGTTTATCATAAACATTCATCATCATCACATAAAGGAGCACTTCATCCTTCAGTTTATCATAAACATTCATCATCACATAAAGGAACACTTCATCCTTCAGTCATACAGGCAGATCCGATCATTGTACAGACTTCGCCTTTCTCAGCATCACGGGTCAAATTAACAATTACTTGTAATAACTGCAATTGCTCTAATCAATACTTTTTTGCCTCTTATCAATCGGAATGTAATTGTTCCCAGTCATGGTCTAAATGGCTCCATATCTAGTTGTTAACCAGTTTCTTCTTCTAAAATCAACACTGAGCTCCCCTTGATAAACAGACACTCCCTAAGCCTCTAGGTGTTTGATGATTTCTTCACTGGGTTAAGACAAGTGCCCATATTGGTTTCACCTCCCTTTGTAACCAGACTTCACCACAGAGGAGACTTAGGAGTCCTCTAATGCAGTTTTCTGCAGACAACCGGTGCACCTTCTTGCAGTAGGTGTGATGAATCCAGGATGCTCTCTCTTTGATATGTGGACAGCAGTTGATGTGCTAATGATAGTTGAAATGGCCCTTCCACCTTTGGTGCATTCCAAGTCTTTTGCTTTACGACTAGACATTACATTACATTACATTACATGTCATTTAGCTGACGCTTTTATCCAAAGCGACTTACAATAAGTGCATTCTACGGTTACAAACAAGAATCAGAACAAGAATCAAGAAGGTACAATTTCGTCCCAAAGGTTCGACTACAAAGTGCTATCAGTAAGAGACATTTCAGTGCTACTAAAGTGCTACGTCCTTTACTCAAGGTATAGTCGGAAAAGATATGTTTTTAGTTTGCGACGGAAGATGTAGAGACTTTCTGCTGTCCTGATGTCAATGGGGAGCTCATTCCACCATCGAGGAGCCAGGACAGAGAACAGTCGAGACTTTGTGGAGTGTTTAGCTCGCAGCGACGGAGCTAGACCTAAGTGGTCGGGGGATAACAGAAGAAGTCTTCTATATTCTTCTTATCATGCTGCTCTGTTCTGTCCCTTGTGCTCATCCTAGCTAACAAACATCTAAAGTTGGTCAACAATATGAAATCTCTCTCTACTTAAAAGATTTACTGGACCGTTTCTTAGATAACTTCAACTGTTTTGTTTTTAGTCCTGTTTTAGAATCTGGGATTACAAATGCTGATCTCACCAAATCGTGTTTTCTTTTTGCTTTATCAATTAGTTAGGTGCTGGAATGACAGATCTGCATGCTCCGGAAACACTCAAAAAATCACTCCACTTGATATGAATACTCTGCCTCAACTGAAAAGGACTCTATTCACTTCAATAGGCAAGAAATAGTTCCTCAATCATACCGATGACGCCGCGTCATCTACAACAAGGCTATGTTAGACCGTTCGACCACCACCAGACCGGCGGCACCTTTTTATCAAGGATTCCTTTTGCTCCACTCGCACAGAGTTATGTTTATCAGACGGAAGGCGCTGTTGCTTCCAGCAAAGTCTCCAACAGGCATACACTTACATCATCTTTCATTCAACATATATATACTGCACCACTTTTATTATTTGAACATTTTCCTATGTGTCGTGTTTTACACTAATAATTTATTACCTTGTCCGGATTGCCTTCTCTCCACTCACATCTATTTTGTCTTAGTCTACCTATACAGAATTTGGTTCATGACAACAGGTTTCTGCGTTACCTTTTTAGTGAGGCCTCATGTGAGTAGGGAGGAGGGATTATCCAAGGGTCCCCAGAGAAAAGTCTGGTCCTTTGTTCAAATCACTATTCCTCAACCACAAATCACCACAAAGATCACGTCGGGGTCACCAATTGTTAAGTTAAAAAATCTTTGATCAATTGTGCGAAGGGAAGTCCCGAATGTAGAAAGTTATAATAAAAATTGATTTAATAAAAAGATGATAAACAAATTAAATTGAGTCACACTAATAACTACACAAAATATACAAAATATATCCCATGGGGCAGCAGACCGATACATACCTACCGGGCAGAAGGCACCCAGAGATCTGCTGATGTTCTCAGAATGTCTCAGCTTTGCCAGTTTAGGGTCAGCCCCCCTTTCTCTGGCTAGCACCTCTTCCAGTCCATCAATTACATTACATTTAGCTGACGCTTTTATCCAAAGCGACTTACATGATATACAGTATACAGTAGACCCAGCAACGGTGAGCAATTAGGGTTAAGTGTCTTGCTCAAGGACACAACGACATGAACTGGCTGAGCCGGGGTTTGAACCACCGACCCTCTGATTGAATGACTGACTTGCTAACCACTCCGCCACTGCGGACAAGATTGGACAAGACCTCGTCCTGTTAGGTGTTGGTCAACCCAAACCCCCGTTCACATAAACAACAGTACTCAGGACTTCAATCAACCCCCTCACAGGCACATTCCTGAGAATGTCCTCCTTATATGCTCCAATCTTCAGGCTGTGTAACTGTTTGGTGGAGTCCTGATGTTTTCTGTATTCCTTCCACAATCACTTAATACATTCCATAATTCTAATTAATACATTTGTGTAATACATACAGTGCCATTCATTTGATAATCCATACAGAGTTATTTATTTGTCTTGACCCTCCAACATAAACTCACTAGCTCTCACTAGGAGCACACTGAGTACAGGGGCCCCTCAGGGCTGTGTGCTCAGTCCACTGCTCTTCACTTTGCTGACACACGACTGCAAAACCACCTACAGCACCAATCACCTGGTCAAGTTTGCAGACGACACAACGCTGATAGGTCTCATCACCAAGGATGATGAGACCCTCTACAGGAAGGAGGTCAACCTTCTGACCACGTGGTGCGGAGACAACAACCTCCTGCTCAACAACAGCAAGACCAAGGAGATTGTTGTTGACTTCCGGAAAGGCCACACTCATCACCCACCACTGACCATCAACGGTGCGGACATTGAGCGAGTCAGCAGCACCAAATTCCTGGGGGTGGACATCAGCGAGGACCTCTCCTGGACAGCCAACACGTCATCGCTGGCAAAGAAGGCACAGAGGCGGCTCTACTTCCTCCGCAAGCTGAGGAAAGCGGGAAGCCCCCCATCCATCATGTGCACCTTCTACCGTGGCACCATTGAGAGCATCCTGACCAGCAGCATCACTGTGTGGGGCGGAAGCTGCACAGACTACAACAGGAAAGCCCTGCAGCGCATAGTGAATGCAGCTGGACGGATCATTGGTGCCTCACTCCCCCCCTCCCCTCCCCGCAGGACATATATGACACCCGCCTCACCCACAAAGTGACCATGATTGTGAGCGACTCCTGCCACCCCTCACACGGTCTCTTCAGCCTCCTGCCCTCCGGTAGGAGATACCGGAGCCTCAGGGCTCGCACCACCAGGCTGTCCAACAGCTTCATCCACCAGGCTGTCAGGAAGCTGAACTCTCTCCCCACCCTCCCACTCCGTCCTCTTTAGACACTCATGTCTAAATGCTGCTGAACTCTGTCTGACTGCTGCTAACATACATAGTCATTCACAGTTCCACATTTATGTTATTATAACTGCTTATATGTTTCTCTCTTTTTCTTAATTTGTTTTTGCACTTTATTATTATTATTATTCACTATTCACTTTATGTTGGACAGAAGAGAAACGTACTTTCTATCTTTTGTATGTTTTTACATGTAAAAAATTGATATTAAAGCTTACTTTGACTTGACTAGGAGCACCATAAAACATACTTTTCTTACAGTAAATAAACCAAAGTTATTAATAAATGAATTTGCATCTGCAGTTATAACAAATCAATGGGCTGATGTTATCAATAGAAAGGTTCAGCATCACTACACCGTACAATGAAATACTGCAGTTCCCTGGTTTCACGCGGTTTCATGATAGGAAACGAGTGATGTCTGTTGAAAAGTTCTGAGGGTGTGACTGTTCTGCAGGAGCTTCATCTACGCCTTCCTGACCCGAGGACGCCCCGTGCCTTTGCCCATCGTGCTCGCTGCCGCCATTTTCTGCTCGCTCAACGGCTTCCTGCAGGGACACCACCTGCTGCACTGCGCCCAGTTTGAACACACCTGGCTGAGGGACGCTCGCCTGGCTGCAGGTGCGTCGCAACATCCTACATGGCTCTAAACACTACAATACCCATGAGCCTCAGCAGCCTCGGGTAGAAACAAAACTGAATGTGAAACTCAAACTGATGATAAAACAGTATGAGTTTTGTGGTTGGATGTTTGCTGGTGAAATGCACCATGGGAATCGTAGTTGAACCTTCTTTAAAGGTGGTGAGGTGGAACTCAACAAAACTCATCATTACCTTTGACCTCTTTACTCCTCTAGATCTTTAGAGATGATAGTTGTTGGTTTGAACCTTTGGCTTCTTTACTCTAAATCTTCAGAGATGATAGTTGTTGGTTTGATCTTTTTGAAGGTCTTCTTCTCTTCGTGGTCGGAATGATAATCAACATCCACAGTGACCACATCCTGCGGAGCCTGAGAAAACCTGGAGAGACCGTCTACAAGATCCCCTACGGTACAGCAGATCCTGATTCAAACTAGATCCTGATTCACACTAGATCCTGATTCACTCTAGATCCTGGTTCTCATTAGATCCTAATTCACACTAGATCCTGGTTCTCATTAGATCCTAATTCACACTAGATCCAGGTTCTCTTTAGATCCTGCTTCACACTAGATCCTGATTCACACTAGATCCTGATTCACTCTAGATCCTGGTTCTCATTAGATCCTGTTCTCATTAGATCCTGGTCAAATAGTTTAGATTACTTTAACCCACTGAAAAGCTTCTTTGCTGGACTGGTTCATCGCTGGGTTGCTTGTTGTGTCGTCAGAACTATTTATTTTCTGGTTAAGAAGGTCACAGACTTCTTTATCGACACCAGAACCTTTTCACTTGTAATACTTGGACCTTTACTTTTCTCTCAGGGGGAATGTTTGAGTTTGTGTCTGGTGCCAACTTCTTTGGTGAGATCCTGGAGTGGTGCGGTTATGCTTTAGCCTTGTGGTCTTTGCCCACCACGGCCTTTGCTTTCTTCACCGTGTGCTCTATTGGGCCCCGAGCCTACCAGCACCACAGGTACGTTAACAACCGGGTCTGTCTGAGTCCGGGTTTGAGCCACTCAGACCACTCAGACCACTCAGGTCTAACGGTCTTTCCGGTCTTGCAGAGACTACCAGCAGAGGTTTGAGGACTACCCTCGCTCCAGGAAGGCTCTCCTTCCTTTCATACTGTGACCATGAACGACGGCTGACGTCTTGTTTCACACTGAAGCTTCTGGAAAACAACCAAATGATGATGTGAAGTTCTAATAAAGGGATGAGAACTCTACTATCGTAATATAATGTTCTTTTACTTTCCCTACTTTAACTTTAGGTTGATACTTTTGTACTTGAGTCGACTTTTATTTGTGGTATTCTACATTGTGGTATCAGTACTTTTACTTTCTCATGTGCTGTAAACCGGAGCCAATTTTCAAATATGTTCATGATAAGATAAGATAAGAGATAAGATAAGATAATCCTTTATTAGTCCCGCAGTGGGGAAATTACAGGATTACAGCAGCATTGCTCAGTACGTAAAGATAAAAGAAATCAAGTAATATAAAACAGTAATAAACATAATAAAATAAACAGTAAAGAAGAAATTGAATGTACAGTAGAATATTGAATATACAAATTACAAAATATTGCACCAGGATGGATTAAAGTGACCAGAATATTGAATATACAAATTACAAAATATTGCACCAGGATGGATTAAAGTGACCAGAATATTGAATATACAAATTACAAAATATTGTGTGTGTGTGTGTGTGTGTGTGTGTGTGTGTGTGTGTGTGTGTGTGTGTGTGTGTGTGTGTGTGTGTGTGAGAACCAGGAAGCGCCACAGGTTAGTTCATCTAATAATACTTTATTTATACTAATAATACATTATTTATTCATAATAATTGTACTATATTCATAATATCTTATTAATATAAGAATACTTTATGTATTTATAATAGTTATATTGGATTTATTCATAATAATTATACTTAATTTAAAATAATATCTTATTCATACAATACTTTATTTAATCATAATTCTGTGTTATTCCCACTAATAATACTTTATTCATAATAGAGGATAAAATATTAGTTGATGTGGTTGTATTTATCCTCGTGTTCTCACTCCGCAGCAGCAGGTGGCGGCAAAGTCCCAAAAACCGTGAAAGCAGCACAAGCAGAAGAAGAAGAAGAAGAAGAAGAAGAAGTAGTAGTAGTAGAAGAAGAAGAAGAAGAAGAAGAAGAATAATAAGCCTCGCCGTCCTCCAGACATCTCACGTTCAAATCCACAACAAACATGGCGGACGGTGAGTTTATTGTTGACCATTCAACGGGTTTCCACTGACTTTTGTTTCTTTGCCGCGTGTTTCTGGGTTTTCCGGCGGGTTTTACTCGGGAACGAGATGTATTTACCGGGCAAGGAGCCTCAGTGTGACGCGCTGACGGTCGCTGAAATACAGTGAAATCTCTACGAGGTCTGGTCTGGACGCTTCTCTGGTGGCGGCGAACACACAAAATGGACTAAACGTCATATTTCAAACCATTTGTCTAATATGTGACTCAGTAAAAACACTCAGTAGCTCCAGTAGTTTTCTTCGGGGCCTTTAGCAGTAAGTCGGACCCGGGATCGAGCCCGCTGCCCCGGGTGCTGGAGAAGAGCCTCCTGTGAACCAAACCGCGTTCAGAAATCTGCAATTTAATCGATTCTGTACTTGTGTGTGTTTACAGACAGAAGTAAAGGTCCGTCACAGAACATTAGGATCTGTTGAGAAATACGGCAATGTTTACTTTAAAGATAGCGCAACCAACACCACAATCTGAGAGTTTCTTTGCACCAAACTCTATTCAAATATCATAAAAAACTACAAGAAGTACTTTGTATTTCTAAAACCATCAACATGTTGTACCTCTGTACCAAATTTAGTTTAGAAACGTCAGATCGTCTATAATGTATCTCCTGATGGACAGAGAACCAAAGATCGTCTCTAAACGTGAAACAGCTTTTTTTTTTCAGTCGAAGGAAACTGAAAACCGTCACGTTTGTTTTTCAGATCACACGGACGCAGATCAGTCCATGGAAGGACACACTCCTGTGAGTACCACAGAGTCCTGCAGTACCACAGAGTCCTGCAGTACCACAGAGTCCTGCAGTACCACAGAGTCCTGCAGTACCGACAGTACCACAGAGTTCTGCAGTTCCGACAGTACCACAGAGTCCTGCAGTACCACAGAGTCCTGCAGTTCTGACAGTACCACAGAGTTCTGCAGTTCTGACAGTACCACAGAGTCCTGCAGTTCTGACAGTACCACAGAGTCCTGCAGTACCACAGAGTCCTGCAGTACCACAGAGTCCTGCAGTACCACAGAGTCCTGCAGTACCACAGAGTCCTGCAGTACCACAGAGTCCTGCAGTACCGACAGTACCACAGAGTTCTGCAGTTCCGACAGTACCACAGAGTCCTGCAGTACCACAGAGTCCTGCAGTTCTGACAGTACCACAGAGTTCTGCAGTTCTGACAGTACCACAGAGTTCTGCAGTTCTGACAGTACCACAGAGTCCTGCAGTTCTGACAGTACCACAGAGTCCTGCAGTACCACAGAGTCCTGCAGTACCACAGAGTCCTACAGTACCACAGAGTCCTACAGTGTCCTACAGTACCACAGAGTCCTACAGTACCACATAGTCCTACAGTACCACATAGTCCTACAGTTCTGACAGTACCACAGAGTCCTACAGTTCTGACAGTCCTACAGTTCTGACAGTACCACAGAGTCCTACAGTTCTGACAGTACCACAGAGTCCTACAGTACCACAGAGTCCTACACTTCTGACAGTACCACAGAGTACCAGGCAGTACCACAGTCCGGACAGTACTATACAACAATACCATCAGTCGGTTTCATCCCAGACGTCCTGTACAGACTGTAGTTAGCCTAGCTTAGCACAAAGGCTAGAAGCAGGGGGAAACTGTTAGCTTAGCGCAAATACTGTTAGCCTAGCAGGAACTCCTGGCTGCGTTACAGCTGAAGTACTCAATCATTTAGTCAAGTAAAAGTAGTATCATAGGAGAATACTCAAAGTACCAAAAGTAATATATATTATTGCATTAAAACATCACTTTAAATCAATAATCTGTAAAGTCACTAAAGTTGTACAAAGAACAATATATACTCTTGAGATGTGGTGAAGCAGAAAGTATCAGAACATTGAAATACTCAAGTATGTTAAAACAGTACGTGAGTAAAAGTACTTAGTTACTGTTTGATTGATGATGAATGAACATGAGTTCTCCTGCAGGTGTCTGAAAACCCTCATGCAGAGTACGGTCTGACGGAAAACATCCAGGTAAAACACACACACACTCCCACACACTTTGTAGGGGGGTGAAAGGCTGACTCCCAGAATGCTTTGCTCCTCCTCAGAGGACGGTGGAGAACGAGAAGGCGGGTTCGGAGAAGATCTCAAAGCAGAAGGTGGACCTGCAGGCGCTGCCAACTCGAGCCTACCTGGACCAGACTGTGGTCCCGATCCTGCTGCAGGGTCTGTCGCTGCTTGCCAAGGACAGGTGGGACCCACTCGCCCGGTTTCACTTCAGCAAAGAGTCCATGTTTTTACTTACAGCTGATGTTCCTCTGTGATGAAGGAACCAACGTCAAAATGTGGGGGGCTAGAGGTCTGATCGACGGGGGCTAGAGGTCTGATCGACGGGGGCTAGAGGTCTGATCGACGGGGGCTAGAGGTCTGATCGACGGGGGGTAGAGGTCTGATCGACGGGGGCTAGAGGTCTGATCGACGGGGGCTAGAGGTCTGATCGACGGGGGGTAGAGGTCTGATCGACGGGGGGTAGAGGTCTGATCGACGGGGGGTAGAGGTCTGATCGACGGGGGGTAGAGGTCTGATCGACGGGTCGACTTGGCTGCTGAAGGAAACAGGAAACACTTTCGTAGGAATATTAGCTTTTATGTCAATGAGGGCCAAACCTGAATATTTGAGCTTGTATTGTGAATCTGTAGCTCGTTGAATACAACTTGTAATTAGTTCAAGGTGAATAAACATTGTCTCTGCCAAAGAGCAGTCATTGTGTTTAAATACCCAATAAATGAATAAAGTGTTTCCTTTGCGTCCTCCAGACCTCCGAACCCCATCGAGTACCTGGCGGCGTTCCTGCTGAAGAACAAATCCCAGTTTGAAGAGAGGAACTAAACTGTGAAGTCATTTCATTCAGTAGAAACTCATGTTTGTTCATAAACTGCTACACTGTTGTTGTTTTTTATTATTATCCAGAATAAACATGTTTGATGTGAAAGAGGAGCTGCTCTTTGGGAGTTTATTCATTATTTGTTAAAAGTAAAATCTATTAAAATAGAATCTGAAATTTATGACAGAACTTATTGAGTCATATTTCCATTCAGAACAAATAGTTATTTTAAATCAACATGTTGATTTGTGCTGCAGGTTTGTTTACTGACATCTGCTTTAACCATTTATCTAGAGCCTCAGATCAGGTGACTTGAGAAGACAGCTGGTCTTATTGAGGATCAATAACAAAGGAATGATTCATATGAACTTTTCAGTTTTATTTTTGTTAATTCTTGAGATCACGTTTAATATTTCTTGTCAGGCTAATTTCCTAAAACCTGGAACCAGGAGGCGGTCCCAGTGGATGCTCAGATCTCTGCTCGGCTCCCACTGGGATTCTGGACGAACTGGAACAGATCCGGGCGGATGTGTGTGAGAGGTCACAGCGTCTTCTCCTCTTCCTCCAGCTCCCAGAATGAACCTCCTGTACGACTCGAGTCAACCGAACAGAGGAAGAGCCGCTAGCTCTCTGATGCTAGCTAAAACAGAACCTTTTCTCTGGAAGACCCCCATGAAGGATTTCTGATCCTGCTGCATTTATGAACCACATGAGGCTCACTAGCGGATGGAGCTGAAGGAGGCTGGTGGAGTTAAAGAAGAAGTTCGGGTTGATTCACGTCTTTTATTCCAACAGTAGTAAAGATAGAATAAGTAAAAAGAACGGGATCATTTCATTGGTCGACTTGAAACCTGGAATTCTGTTTGAGGAATTTTTGTGCGGAGGAGAAATCTGAGAGCAGATGTTTGAGTTCACACAGAAACTGACCAGCTGAAGGGAAAAGGAAGCTCTGACTGGAGGAACACACTTGAAATAAATGGCTCCCTAGTAATTTGTATACTCATAAGAAATATAGAAAGTGCAGAATCCACCTCACATTCTGCTGTATTGAGTCTCATCAAGGAAAACACACTGGGTCACGTCGCAATTTGTTACAAATTATTGATTACATGTTTATTCTATAAATCAGCTCCCAGACCAACGGATCACAATCAGCCGGTTTAGTGTTGCAGTGAAACGCCTGCATCACGTGTCAGGTCACATGATGTACAGCAGGCTGTGGGAACCAATCAGGACAGCGATAAGAGAAGCTTTACAGGTTGTTAGTTGACTGACGAGAGCGGTGGCCTATCACACGCAGCCGTCACGGATCACCTGAGCAGGTGACCTGCTACCACCATCTTTCCTCAGTCTCCATGACATCACTTCCTGTGGTTCAGTAAACGCATCGAGTTCCCCAAACAGACTTTTAAAGACGGCCGTTATCTGATAAGATAACGACAATGACGATAAAGACAAGGAGGCGGCAGGTGAGGTGGGCGGGGCTTCCTCTCAGATGTAAAACTGGTGAGCAGCCAGGTTGTCCATGAAAGGCTGAACCAGGAAGTCAGTGGAGAAGTAGAAGACCAGGCCGAAGGTGATGGAGATGGGCAGCGCCGGCAGAGCTTTCTTAAAGATGGCCAACAGCAGCAGCGTCAGGCACAGACCCTGAGGGAACAGGTGTGTTACTACAGCTGTGTTACCACCACAGGTGTGCTACCACCACACGCGTTACCACAGATGTGTTACCACCACAGATGTGTTACCACCACAAGCGTTACCACAGGTGTGTTACCGCAGGTATGTTACAACCACAAGCGTTACCACAGATGTGTTACCACAGGTGTGTTACTACAGCCGTGTTACCACCACAAGCGTTACCACAGGTGTGTTACCACAGGTGTGTTACCACCACAAGCGTTACCGCAGGTGTGTTACCACAGGTGTGTTACCACAGGTGTGTTACCACCACAAGCGTTACCGCAGGTGTGTTACCACAGGTGTGTTACCACAGGTGTGTTACCACAGGTGTGTTTCATAACACTTTTATTCCCCTCAATAAAGCTTAAAAAAAGGACACTGTCATTCAGACCACAGGAGAAGAATCACAGGTAGACATTAGATTTCACTACATGGCAACATGGAGGACGTTTGAGAACTTACGATAAGAATAGCAACGAAGCAGGCGAGCGTTGTGTTCCAGTCTCCACCCGTCGCTGCAGCTTTCCCAACCAGAACGCTGTAGAAGATGAAGTCACCGAGACCAAGCTTCACCCCTCCTGCGTACATTAAACACACCTTTAGTCGCCGTCCCAACTATATTCCATGCTTCACAGAACACACACACACACACACACACACACACACACACACACACACACACACACACACACAGACACACACACACACACACACACAGACACACACACACACACACACCCAGCATGCAACACTATGTTGTGTGAAAAGCAGACAGCTATAACTGCGTTTTTGAAATGCTCCCAAGATGCCAACAGTTAATGTATTTGCAGGTCAAGACAAACATCCATAGTAGACTGCAAGGAGACCCTCTTGACTGGCTGCAAGGAGACCCTCTTGACTGGCTGCAAGGAGACCCTCTTGATTGGCTGCAAGGAGACCCTCTTGACTGGCTGCAATGAAACCCTCTTGACTGGCTGCAAGGAGACCCTCTTGAATGGCTGCAAGGAGACCCTCTTGACTGGCTGCAAGGAGACCCTCTTGACTGGCTGCAAGGAGACCCTCTTGACTGGCTGCAAGGAGACCCTCTTGACTGGCTGCAAGGAGACCCTCTTGACTGGCTGCAAGGAGACCCTCTTGACAGGCTGCAAGGAGACCCTCTTGACTGGCTGCAATGAAACCCTCTTGACTGGCTGCAAGGAGACCCTCTTGAAAGGCTGCAAGGAGACCCTCTTGAAAGGCTGCAATGAAACCCTCTTGACTGGCTGCAAGGAGACCCTCTTGACAGGCTGCAAGGAGACCCTCTTGACTGGCTGCAAGGAGACCCTCTTGACTGGCTGCAAGGAGACCCTCTTGAAAGGCTGCAATGAAACCCTCTTGACTGGCTGCAAGGAGACCCTCTTGACTGGCTGCAAGGAGACCCTCTTGACAGGCTGCAAGGAGACCCTCTTGACTGGCTGCAAGGAGACCCTCTTGACTGGCTGCAAGGAGACCCTCTTGACTGGCTGCAATGAAACCCTCTTGACTGGCTGCAAGGAGACCCTCTTGAAAGGCTGCAAGGAGACCCTCTTGACTGGCTGCAAGGAGACCCTCTTGAAAGGCTGCAAGGAGACCCTCTTGACTGGCTGCAAGGAGACCCTCTTGAAAGGCTGCAAGGAGACCCTCTTGACAGGCTGCAAGGAGACCCTCTTGACTGGCTGCAAGGAGACCCTCTTGACTGGCTGCAAGGAGACCCTCTTGACTGGCTGCAAGGAGACCCTCTTGAAAGGCTGCAAGGAGACCCTCTTGACAGGCTGCAAGGAGACCCTCTTGACTGGCTGCAAGGAGACCCTCTTGAAAGGCTGCAATGAAACCCTTTTGACAGGCTGCAAGGATACCCTCTTGATGGGCTGCAAGGAGACCCTCTTGATGGGCTGCAAGGTGTTGAGAAATATCAAATGCTCTATGATAATGTTTTATATTCATTTGCTTTGTGCGGTTTTTATATTCATTTACTTATGCAAGACCTCTTACACAAGCAGAACTATGTCTGTTGGGCAGGGGGCCCACCAGAGAAAAAACCTTCATAGAGGCAAATAAGGAGATGAACAAACACATCTGAAATTCCTCTTATGATGAGCAATTCCTCTTGTTATGTTGAAATGGAATTTTGCAAAGTTCAAGGACTAAAAACCATCTTGCTGAATAACAGAATGTGCGAAGGGGGAGAACTATGCTTCCCCTAGAGTAAACAAAGAGCGGCGGTCACGTTGACATGTATCAAGGAACGATCAGCATGCGATATGGGCGTATGCTGGTGTGTAACTTCTCTGTGTAAAAGATCTAATAAAAGACGAAGCCACGACAGGAAAGATGAGATTTCGTTCGTGAGGCTTTGACTGCGTAGTCATTGTAAGGAACGATATCTCCTTCGGCCGGAGCTTTTGACAAACTGTTATACTTGGTCTTGTGTCTTATTGTCCATTACAGAGAACCTGAAGAAGTCCGTACGTGGATGTGCACGTAAGAAGCGCATCAAAGGAGACCCTCTTGATGGGCTGCAAGGAGACCCTCTTGATGGGCTGCAAGGAGACCCTCTTGACGGGCTGCAAGGAGACCCTCTTGACGGGCTGCAAGGAGACCCTCTTGATGGGCTGCAAGGAGACCCTCTTGACTGGCTGCAAGGAGACCCTCTTGACTGGCTGCAAGGAGACCCTCTTGATGGGCTGCAAGGAGACCCTCTTGACTGGCTGCAAGGAGACCCTCTTGATGGGCTGCAAGGAGACCCTCTTGACTGGCTGCAAGGAGACCCTCTTGACTGGCTGCAAGGAGACCCTCTTGATGGGCCCCCAAAGCTATAAACCTAGGGGAAACACTGAATTCATACTAATTCTACCCTCTGATTCCAGTTCCTTTATCGTGTGATCTTTCTCTGCTGACATCCATCCCTTAAGGCTCTGTAGTTATACGTATAACCATCTGATACTAGCCCAGAGTTAAGCATATTCATCTAACTATACCTACCTTGGAGTGTTACATGAGTATAATTTTATTCCATGCGTACATCCAGGCAAATTGGTGGATCGAAATGGTATTAAAAAAAACATACATGATGTAATTTATTTATAATCATCCAAAATAATGTTAAGTGTATGGGTATTTTTTCCAAGTAGGCCACTGACTGGTCCACGTGCGATGTAGTGGGCCAGTCTGAAAGTAACTCCCGGGCCACTTTTTTCCCTTGTCCACCCCTGATCACGAGGGCTATTTGAATAATGTTGATGTTATAACAAAGGCAACTCTTGTGAGATTTGGTCATATAAGTAGATATCAGTATATGTTTGGATATCAGTATGTGTAGATATCAGTATGTGTTACTGGTGTGTACTCTGCTGTTTAATTTGGTGTACAACATCATTATATTCGTTCATTATATTTGTTTGGGATTAGTCCATTGTTTTAAACAGACGCTGTGTTTTCCTATTCTGGTATTAAACCTTAAACTACGCAGTCTGCTGATTTAAACTTACGGTCCTCCTCCAGGTCGTCTTCCTGAAATGACCGGGGCTGTTGGTTCTCAGGCTCCGCCCCCCTGCTGCTTTGATCCACCTCCTCGTCTGAAAAACAAAATGGCGACAGGAAGTGAGCTACCAGAAACTAAAGAAACTAATTGAATACATTTTTAAGGTGGAATCATCAGATTGTGCAGGTGTTCATTTGGCTGCACCAAATCATGGGATCAAGAGGACTCATGTTCTCATGATTCCTCGCAGTGAATAGTGGTTTGTGAGTCCGACCTGTTTCCTGTCCTGAGTGCTGAGCGTCCGCTGGGCTCGCCATTCCCACCGTCCACATCATGGCAGCTGAACACAAACAGGTAAACAAACAGGTAGTTTGTTGATAATATGACTTCCGGTTATTATTAATTCTTAAAGCGGCAGCATCCCAGGTCTCCGAGCGGACTCACAGGAGTAGATGAGGGCCGGGAAGATGGGCTCGTTGCGTTCCTGAGCCGTCTCCACCAACATCCTGAGAGGACCTTTAGGAGACAGGACAGCCACCAGGTCTGCAACAACACAAACAACCAGAGCAATGCATGATGGGAGAGTAAAGCATCAACATTATCAGAGATGGAAAAAGAAAGTCTCCGGAGGCTGTTCGTGAACCTCTCACAGGGGAAGCTCACCGTAGACAGAGATGGCTCCCAGGATGACCCAGGCCGACCACTCGGGCAGGTACTTGATGAAGACGAGGGCCATGAGGGCGCTGATGAGGATGAGGTAGGCCTGCTGCAGCTGAAGGGGGCCCTTCCAGTGGATGCAGATCATCCCCACCGCCCCGAAGTTCCAGATGATCACCCCGATAGTCGGGTAGTCCACCGCCAGGTTGTACGTCTTAAACACTTCGCTGGGAACCAGAGGAAGACCACAATGATGCACCGCAACTACAGGCAGGTGTGCTAAACCTTTAAACCTGCAGGTTAGGACACCTGCCAAGTAGCAGAGCTGGACTTACCCCAGATACATGAAGCTGAACCAGAAGAGCAGCATGAGGGAGGACAGGATGAGCCAACCGTGGATGAACTGAACACAAAACACACAATCAGCGACAAATTCAACTACAGCGACTCATACAAGCAGCAAGTTATGATACACAAGTCACATTACACTTCACAACGTCACATGGCACCTCATGAAGTCACATAAAGTCACATGAAGTCTCATGAAGTCACATGACGCCTCATGAAGTCACATGACGCCTCATGAAGTCAAATGAAGTCTCATGAAGTCACATGACGCCTCATGAAGTCACATGAAGTCTCATGAAGTCACATGACGCCTCATGAAGTCACATGAAGTCACATGACGCCTCAGAACACTCTTCATTCTAAAAGTCGAAACCACTCTGTGAATCTCTTCATGAATGGATTGTAATTGTTTTCCATGAGTTTGACTTTAAGGGTCTGGTTCTCACACGGTTCCTCCTGGTCTCCTCTGATCTGGATCAGCGTGTTGACTGAACTCAAACAACCACCGACTTGAACCTTTAACAAGCTGTTACTGAGGCCCTGTTCACGGCGTTCGACCTCCTGACCTTGTAGCAGCGGTACTTGTAGAGGACGACCAGGAAGATGGTCATGACCACGATAACGCTGATCATGATGATGGTGTTGAGGACGGAGTTGAGCAGCCGCCGGCCGACGGACGCTGTGTTCTCCGTGAATGGCGTGTAGATCCTGATGGGACAAACATTATTAGCTGAGAGTGGGCGGGGGAATCGAACACGTGTGGCGGCCGGAGCAAGAACCTACAGCTGCTGGTCGGTCTTCTCCGTGTAGAAGCTGACCGACTTGATGGTGGCGACCACCACCGCCATGCAGAGGGTGACGGGCACGAAGAGCATGATGACGTGTTTGGCTCCGTACTTCAGAGTCAGCTCCTCGTCGTCTGCGTCCACCTCCTGGTCCGAGCCGCCGACGCCGCCGCCACCGCGAACGCTGCCACCGCCCACGGCAGCCGGAGCTGCCCTCCTGCTGACCCCAGACTGACAGCAGGAAATTATTATTGATTATTATGGGCTTTATTTCAGATTCAGATACGTTATTGACGGTAGACCGTTACCCTTTTGGACGGGGGGTCGGCGGGGGGCTCGAGGTCCGGGTCTGGTTTGTAGGACGGGACCGCTGGAACCTCAGACGGGACCAGCGCCGTCCTCTCATTGTAGGAGTCCTCGTCACTGTCCGAGGCGTTCATGGTGGGCTGGACGCAGAAAATACCATCCATAATAGTAATAAACCAATATAAAAACTAAATATACTATTTATTATACATGAAACTAGCAAGAAGTATTCACAGTAGAACAAAGTATCATATACATCATATATATATATATATATATATACACATATATATATATATTTATATGTATTATATATACATATGTGTGTGTATATATATCGATATATATATACACATATATATATATATTTATATGTATTATATATACATATGTGTGTGTATATATATCGATATATATATGTTTATATATACATATATATATATATATGTATATATGTGTGTGTATACTGTATGTCTAGTGTATATGTGACCTTTACTTTGAATGAATAGAATACAATATAAAACTGTGCAGTGTGTAAAGACTGTTTCTATATCCAAAGACATTTACATTCTATATATATATATATGTGTGTGTGTGTGTGTGTGTGTGTATACGTGTACATGTATATGTATGTATATATATATATATATATATATATATATATATATATATATATATATGTGTGTGTGTGTGTGTGTGTGTGTATACGTGTACATGTATATGTATATATATATATATGTGTGTGTATATATGTGTAGAGTTTACCTCGAGTTCCTCCGCAGAAAACAAGACGAGCCGCTACAAAGTAAACACGACCAACAACCCGGAAGACGATAATCAGCTGACCGACAGGCCACGTGATCCGCGGGGAGCGTCACGAGATCACGTGGGGCCTCACGTCCCTCACATGTCGTAGCGTTTCTCTCATTACTTGTACATTTACTTTTTCCGGTTTACGTCATAGTATATTCATCGCAGTTATATTTTATTTGTATTATATGTTGCTGTATATAATATATAGTATATAATAGCTGCTGTAAATTCCCTGCTGGGATTATTAAAGTACTATACTGTCTGTTTTTAAATATTCAGTGTTCATGGCGGGGTTGCTTGACATTTAATGCACATTATATTTATGATTGTATACATTATTAAATGAGTATTAAACATATCATATATGATATATTTAATCCATTTAATATTTCAAACCCTGAACCCTCAAACCCTGATCACTCAAACCCTGAACCCTCCAAACCTGAACCCTCAAACCCAGACCCCTCAAACCCTGATCTCTCAAACCCTCAAACCTCAAACCCTGATCCCTCAAACCCTCAAACCCTGAACCCTCAAACCCAGACCCAACGGGGCCTCACTGGGGTCCATCCAGGTTTCAGTGTCCTATGGTCTCGGTTCCATCTAGGTTTCAGTGTCCTCTGGTCTCGGTTCCATCCAGGTTTCAGTGTCCTCTGGTCTCGGTTCCATCCAGGTTTCAGTGTCCTCTGGTCTCGGTTCCATCCAGGTTTCAGTGTCCACTGGTCTCGGTTCCATCCAGGTTTCAGTGTCCTCTGGTCTTGGGTCCATCCAGGTTTCATTGTCCTCTGGTCTGGGGTTCATCCAGGTTTCATTGTCCCCTGGTCTCAGTTCCATCCAGGTTTCATTGTCCTCTGGTCTCAGTTCCATCCAGTTTTCATTGTCCTCTGGTCTCAGTTCCATCCAGTTTTCATTGTCCTCTGGTCTCTGTTCCATCCAGGTTTCATTGTCCTCTGGTCTCAGTTCCATCCAGTTTTCATTGTCCTCTGGTCTCAGTTCCATCCAGGTTTCATTGTCCTCTGGTCTCAGTCCCATCCAGGTTTCATTGTCCTCTGGTCTCAGTTCCATCCAGTTTTCATTGTCCTCTGGTCTCAGTTCCATCCAGGTTTCATTGTCCTCTGGTCTCAGTCCCATCCAGGTTTCATTGTCCTCTGGTCTCAGTCCCATCCAGGTTTCATTGTCCTCTGGTCTCAGTTCCATCCAGGTTTCATTGTCCTCTGGTCTCAGTCCCATCCAGGTTTCATTGTCCTCTGGTCTCAGTCCCATCCAGGTTTCATTGTCCTCTGGTCTCGACCCTAAACAGAATAAATGGTTAGGATAATGGAATGGAATTCTATAAAGGTGAATAATAACAGATGTGTTTATTCTATAAAGGTGAATAATAACAGGTGTGTTTATTCTATAAAGGTGAATAATAACAGATGTGTTTATTCTATAAAGGTGAATAATAACAGGTGTGTTTATTCTATAAAGGTGAATAATAACAGGTGTTTTATTCTATAAAGGTGAATAATAACAGATGTGTTTATTCTATAAAGGTGAATAATAACAGGTGTGTTTATTCTATAAAGGTGAATAATAACAGGTGTTTTATTGACTAAATAACTCTTTACTGATCTAAGTGTGTGTATTTGTAGAGATATACTTTCGTGCAGTAATCGAGTATTTGTAGTATTCTCTGCTCTCCATCCCTCCACCTGTTCCGGTCTGGAACGACTGACCCTGGATCAGCGTCCCGTCTCACCCAGCAGCCCCGCTCCGCCCCACTCTCTCCCATTCGGACTGGAGCTTCATCGGCCGGCATCACAGATACCTGCCGCCCCGGAGAAGCGACGATGGCGGCTGCGGACCGAGGAGCGCTCCGAGGGAGCGGTCTCCCTCCGGACCCGGACCTTGCTGCCGGGCCCGGTGCTGTGGAGGAGCCCGGCGGCCGCGGCCCGGTGCCGATGAACCTGTTTGCGAGCTGGGAGATCGACCGGTCCTCTCCGAGCTGCGTCCCGAGGTAAGAGGATTAGTGCGCAGGAGTCTGCACGCGGCGGAGAGCTCCAGAGAGCACATTCATGTTATTATTATTTA
Organism: Cottus gobio; assembly: GCA_023566465.1. Classification (NCBI taxonomy): domain Eukaryota; kingdom Metazoa; phylum Chordata; class Actinopteri; order Perciformes; family Cottidae; genus Cottus; species Cottus gobio. The sequence goes on along the minus strand of CM042219.1, from coordinate 29,299,095 downwards.
TTTTATTACTGTTATTATTATTATTTACTGTATTACTGGTATTATATAATTATTATAATAATTGTAAATTATTTATTATAATCCTTTGTCATATCTTTCTATTAATATTCTATTATTATTACTTTTATTTATTATTATGTTATGATCATTTCCTGACCTTTAAAGATGAGTATTATTTGGATCTCCTGCTCTCAGCAGCAGAACTCACCTGTAGCTGCTGATGACTCGAGTCTGTCCGCCTGGTCTGAGGTCAGTTTGGGAACGCTTCTGGATTCACGTTTCAGCTCAAACAGGGCAGCTGGGGTCAAAGGTCAACAGATTAGCACCTCCACATAGAGTTGAGACCATTAACATACATAACATAACTGGCTCATTAACATAATGCGGCTCATTAAAAATAATGTTGTTTCATGTATCATATCATCAACTCATGGTCAGCACAAAAGTAGAGATAAGTAGTACCTGAAGTACCTAAAACAAACCCTGAGAGTTTCACTAGGGGCCGCTACCTGCCTTTTAACCCTTTAACCTTTTAACCCTTTAACCTTTTAACCCTTTAACCTTTTGACCCTTTAACCTTTTGACCCTTTAACCTTTTAACCCTTTGGCCCTTTAACCTTTTAACCCTCTAACCTTTTGACCTTTTAACATTTTGACCATTTAACCTTTTAACCCTTTGGCCTTTTAACCATTTAATAGTTTAACCCTTTAACAAGTTAACCTATTAATCCTTTGGCCCTTTAACCTTTTGACCCTTTAACCGTTTAACCCTTTGACCTTTTAAACCTTTTAAACCTTTGGCCTTTTAACCCTTTTAACCCTTTTAACCCTTTGACCTTTTGACCCTTTAACCTTTTAACCCTTTGACCTTTTAACCTTTTGGCCTTTTAACCATTTAACAGTTTAACCCTTTAACAAGTTAACCTTTTAACCCTTTGGCCCTTTAACCTTTTAACCCTCTAACCTTTTAACCCTTTGACCTTTTCAACCTTTGACCTTTTAAACCCTTTAACAGTTTAACCCTTTAACAAGTTAACCGTTTAACCCTTTAAACGATTCAAAACAAACAAATGTCTCAACAGCAAACTTTAAAATTTTGTAGATTATAAAAGCTCTTTACATTTTGACTTCACAGAAACGTTGGAGCAAAATGATCAACGAGAACACGTTGATTATGTCCATAAAAATAAACTAAATCTAATGAGGAAGTAGACAAACAATATCGTTAATAACTTGGATTATTCTTTAGTTGCATTTCAGAATCAGAATCAGAACCATTTATTGCCATGTTTGTTTTCACATTCAAGGAATTTGTCTTGGCGGATGGTGCATACATTTAACATTTATTGATATTAATGTTATCAAAGTAAGTACTTTTATATTTAAAACTTTTATGAATTTCAGCCGCAGACAACTTTAGTTCACTGCAGCATTTGAAGCCCTTTCATACAAATAAAAAGGACGTAATAAACATGTTTAATATATGTTTATTATATAAATATGTTAAAACAGAAATCAAAGAGAGAAAGAAGCTGCTGGAGGAAATATGATGACCTTAGTCCACTGACCCTGGATCAGCATCATCATAGACTTCAGACTCACGACATCACTGATTACATCACGCTACAGCAGCCAATCAAAAACAGACAAAACAGACAAACCAATACAAGAAACACAGATCCGGTTGTTCCTGATCCCTCCACCCATGTGACCATGCGAGGGTTAACAAGCTCGACCAATCAGAGATAATCCTCTTAAAGGGCCGGGTCAACTGCAACCTGTTGGTCTTCACAACAAAGATTAAGATTGTATTCTCCAGTCTCAGGAGGAGATTCAGGTCTAGGTGTTGGGGTTCCTCACGGCTCCATTTCAGGGCCCCTTCTCTTCTGTATCTGAACTAGATTATGGAAACAACCGGCGCTATTCGTTCTCTTATATAAGTCTGGTGTTAATCTGCATTGTTCTTATCACCAATACATCTTAGGACATCTGAGAGGACAGCTGTGTTCCAACCAGCACCAGGGTGAGCTACAACAACGACAAACCCTGGTTTACAGCGGAACTCAGAAAACTACGGCTGCAAAAGGACCAGGCGTTCAGGAGAGGGGACAAGGACTTGTACACAGAGTCAAAATACAGGTTTAGCAGGGCGGTGAGGGTCGCTAAACGACTGTACTCTGAGAAACTGCAACACCAGCTCTCAGCAAGTGATTCTGCGTCGGTCTGGAGAGGGCTCAAACAGATCACCAACTACAAGCCCAAAACCCCCCACTCCATGAACAACCTCCGCCTGGCAGACGAGCTGAATGAGTTCTACTGCCGATTTGAAAGACAATGGAATAGTCCTGACGCCATCCCCAACAGCCCCATCAACAGCCCCACCAACCAGCCACAGACCACCAGCCCTCCCTCCCCCAGCCCATCAGGGGCTCACGCCTCTGAACCATCGTCCACAGCGCCCCCTACCCCCTCCACAGTGACGACCCTCATTATCCAAGAGAGAGACGTTAACAGGCTTTTTAAAAAACAGAATACCCGCAAAGCAGCCGGCCCGGACTCTGTCTCCCCCTCCACCCTGAAGCATTGTGCTGATCAGCTGTCCCCGGTGTTTACAGACATCTTCAACACCTCTCTGGAGACATGCCACGTACCAGCCTGCTTCAAGGCCTCCACCATCATCCCCGTCCCCAAAAAACCTAGGATCACAGGACTCAATGACTACAGGCCCGTCGCCCTGACCTCTGTGGTCATGAAGTCCTTTGAGCGTCTGGTCCTGTCCCACCTCAAAACCCTCACCGACCCACTCCTGGATCCCCTGCAGTTCGCCTACAGAGCCAACAGGTCTGTGGACGATGCAGTCAACATGGCCCTCCACTCCATCCTCCAGCACCTGGACACCCCAGGAACCTACGCCAGGATCCTGTTTGTGGACTTCAGCTCTGCCTTCAACACCATCATCCCGTCTCTGCTGCAGGACAAGCTCTCCCAGCTGCACGTGCCCGACTCCACCTGCAAGTGGATCACAGACTTCCTGTCTGACAGGAAGCAGCACGTGAGGCTGGGGAAACACGTCTCAGCCTCTCGGTCCATCAGCACCGGTTCCCCCCAAGGCTGCGTTCTTTCCCCTCTGCTCTTCTCCCTGTACACCAACAGCTGCACCTCCAGTCACCAGTCCGTCAAGCTCCTGAAGTTTGCGGATGACACCACCCTCATTGGACTCATCTCTGGTGGGGACGAGTCCGCCTACAGGCGGGAGACTGACCACCTGGTGACCTGGTGCAGCCAAAACAACCTGGAGCTCAACGCTCTGAAGACAGTGGAGATGGTTGTGGACTTCAGAAAGATCTCAGCCCCACCAGCCCCTCTCACCCTGTGTGACTCCCCCGTCAAAGCTGTGGAGTCCTTCCGCTTCCTGGGCTCCATCATTACCCAGGACCTCAAGTGGGAACTAAACACCAGCTCCATCGCCAAGAAGGCGCAGCAGAGGATGTTCTTCCTGAGGCAGCTGAGGAAACTCAACTTGCCAAAGACAATGATGGTGCACTTCTACACTGCCATCATCGAGTCCATCCTCTGCTCCTCCATCAGCGTCTGGTACGCTGCAGCCACTGCCAAGGACAAGGCCCGGCTGCAACGCATCATTCACTCTGCCGAGAGGGTGATTGGCTGCAATCTGCCGTCCCTCCAGGACTTGTTTGCTTCAAGGACCCTGAAGCGGGCGAGGAAGATTGTAGCTGATCCCTCTCACCCTGGACACAAACTGTTGGTGTCCCTCCCCTCTGGCAGGAGGATGCGGTCCATCAGGACCAAGACCTCACGCCACAAAAACAGTTTCTTCCCGTCTGCCGTCGGGCTCATCAACAGAGCCCGGGTCCCCCACTGACTCTAATGACTCTGTCACCCCCAGACAATTCCCACCGGACACTCCCCTGCACATAGCCTTATGCTTATACTTGACTTGAATACACTTGACACCTGGGCATTGCACTTGCCACTTTCACACAACACTTACACTCATGCACATTCCATGCACTTTATCTTACTTTGGTATTTTGTTATGCTGCTGTCTCAATGTAGATATTCATTCATCCATTCATCCTCATTTATTGCACTGCGTTAACTGTTAAATGTGTATTGTTAAATGTTAAATGTATGCACCTTCCCGCCAGGACAAATTCCTTGTATGTGTAAGCATACATGGCAATAAATGGTTCTGATTCTGATTCTGATTCTGATTAAAATCACAGAACAAATGTATATGTTTTATCCTGTTCATTCCTTCTACCACTTGTCTTCCGATTGCTAAATACTTTTGTGCTTGTCTCGTCTGGCTCTAAACCACCCTCTTCCTTCATTCTCTACTTCAGCCATCTCAAGTCTCTGGTTAAGGATCTTCAACAGAGTTAGTCTTTGTTGTCTAGTGGGGAGGGTCATATGTGATTGGTTCACCAGTCCTTTAACCCAGATCTAATGAGCTGAGCTTTAAAGTTTGTTCATATTACTCTTCGAGTAATATGCATCTATTTGTGGTTGTCTCTTTGAGGTTGTCTTGCATCTCTTTGAGGTGGTCTTGGGTCTCTTTGTGGTTGTCTTGGTTCTCTTTGTGATTGTCTTGTGTCTCTTTTTGATCGTCATGTGGTTGTTTTGCAAAATATGAAAGAAAACCACCAAAGAAAGCCTAAGATGCATATTCTGAAAGGTTAGTCCTGAGTTTGAGTCCAGACCGAGACCTCTGCTGGGCGTCGCCTCCCTAATGTCTCCTGTCAAACATCAACCATCAGGCTTTTTGTGACGTCAGGAAGAGCCACTCCTGCTACAGCAGCTGGCTTCTCTGTTGCTAGTATGGGTTATTGGTATTTATGTAAGTGTTTGAAGATGTTAATTAAAGGTTTCTAACTTTCCGTCTCCAGGTTGTGCAGCCTGACTCTGAAGAGACTGATGGTTTTGAAGGAGCTGGACCGAGAGCTCAGCTCCATTGTCATCGCTGTTAAGATCCAGGTGAGGCCGCCTCGTCTGGTTTCTCTTGCTGTCCTTCAGGTTCTGGTGTGGTTGAAGAATCCCTGTTTTTACTTTTACACACTATCTGTTGGAGTCCGACCGGATTCATGATACGCTTCTTTCTGCTGCTGCAGATTATTGAATAGTTTAGTTCCAGTTATTTCTTTAAATCTCATTCGCTCTCCAAAAGGACGTCAGTTTGAGGCGATATCTCCCAAAGCCTCATGGGAAGTGTGGTTCCAAAACCTACTCATGATTATCAAAAACAGGAGGCACCCAATCCATTAACCAGTTTGATTTCATGTAGCCGTCCTCTTCACCTTACTAATGATCCACATGTCCGTCCCTCAGGGCTCCAAGAGGACTTTGAGATCCAACGAATACCTTCTTCCTCCGGACGTCCTGATGGAAACAGACCTGGAGCTCAGCTTCTCACTGCAGGTGACACGTTCAATCATTTATATTCAACACACCTTGATAATCACCAGATTCTGGCTCTGACTCTGGTGAAGCTTCCTTTATCATAGAGAGCTGCAGAGATGACGTTTTTCTGTAGTCCAACAAGAAGTCATCGTCACAAACTGCCAATCAGTTTCTACTTTATTATACAAAGACAGCAACATGTAGTTTAGTCAAGAAGAGGATCAACCCTCTTCCTGTGTCGTTCAGTACCCTCACTTCCTGAAGGATCAACCCTCTTCCTGTGTCGTTCAGTACCCTCACTTCCTGAAGGATCAACCCTCTTCCTGTGTCGTTCAGTACCCTCACTTCCTGAAGGATCAACCCTCTTCCTGTGTCGTTCAGTACCCTCACTTCCTGAAGGATCAACCCTCTTCCTGTGTCTTTCAGTACCCACACTTCCTGAAGGATCAACCCTCTTCCTATGTCGTTCAGTACCCTCACTTCCTGAAGGATCAACCCTCTTCCTGTGTCGTTCAGTACCCTCACTTCCTGAAGGATCAACCCTCTTCCTGTGTCGTTCAGTACCCTCACTTCCTGAAGGATCAACCCTCTTCCTGTGTCGTTCAGTACCCTCACTTCCTGAAGGATCAACCCTCTTCCTGTGTCGTTCAGTACCTGAAGCGCGACGTGAACCGTCTGCACGTGATGCTGCAGAGGAGGAAGAGGTATAAGAACCGCACCATCCTGGGCTACAAGACCCTCGCCGTGGGAGTCATCGACATAGCCGTGGTACGCCGAAACATCCCAACATCATGGGATGTGTCCATCAGTTAGCATGCTGATGTTAGCGTTGTGTGTGTCAGTGTGTGTGTGTGTCTGTGTGTCTCTGTGTGTGTGTGTGTGTCTGTGTGTGTGTCTGTGTGTCTGTGTGTGTGTGTCTCTGTCTGTGTGTGTCTGTGTGTGTGTGTGTGTGTGTGTGTGTCTGTGTGTGTGTGTGTGTGTGTGTGTCTGTCTGTGTGTGTCTGTCTGTGTATCTGTGTGTGTCTCTGTGTGTGTCTGTCTGTGTGTCTGTCTGTGTGTGTCTGTCTGTGTATCTGTGTGTGTCTCTGTGTGTGTGTGTGTGTGTGTGTGTGTTCGTGTGTTCGTCCCCTCCCAGGTGATGCAGCATCCCACAGACGGGCCCCACATCCTTAGTCTCCATAGCAACCTGAAGGATGCCTCTCTGTGTGCGGCGGCGCTGAGCGTCCATTCTCTCTCCAGCCAGCCAATCGAACAGGAGGACACGAGCAGTCACCTCGGCAACAAGACCAAGGCCTCAGGTGAGGGTCTGTCACATGCTGGCTGCCGATTGGTCGGAAACCAAAGTATACAAAAGCTCCTCAACAGTATATATATATATATATATTACAGCTGCATGGAAAACTTCAGTCAAATACACACATTATTATTAATATTACTAGTAGTATTGTGTGTGTGTGTGTGTGTGTGTGTGTGTGTGTGTGTGTGTGTGTGTGTGTGTGTGTGTGTGTGTGTGTGTGTGTGTGTGTGTGTGTGTGCGCAACAGATCGCTCTCCGGACATGGAGAACTACTGGGAGGACGATGACGACAGCTTCTCCTCTGAACTGGAAGGAAGTGACGACGCAGCTCCTCCTCAGGTGACTGCCGGCTCAGGTTACCTGTCTGACTCAATGCACCTGTCTCACCTGTCTCACCTGTCTCACGGGGCACATAACATAACAACATAACAAAATACAGCCGTGTTTTTAAAATGCTAAATATCTGCATGCTAGAAAAGTGTGTTGTGCTCTTTAATCAAAATGCAGATTCACTCTCAATGGATTTATGAATCTTTAACTTTGATGATAATGATTCGTGAAAGCGGCTCTAATTTGAATTTAATGCTACATTAGCATAGCTAAGCTATAAGGGTTGCACAGCTCTCATCAGTCCTTGCAGTTAGCATGTCTCTATAGCATACCCAGCTTTAGCACGACACATTAGCATTGTAGCACATAGCTTAGGTTAGCATGTTTCTATAGCATACACAGCTTTATTATGACACATTAGTATTGTAGCACATAGCTTAGGTTAGCATGTCTCTATAGCATATACAGCTTTAGCATGAACCACTCTACAGGACTTACAGGAGGCTATATGCTAATGCTAACGTTATCATGTTAGCATACTAACATTCGTCTTCAGCTCAAAGTAGAAAAGATATTTACATGTTGACATTTTAGCATACCCATGCTTCTTCTATGCTAACATGTTGTTGGTAATATTTGGTTTAGTGTGATAGCAGGCAGCAGTTAGCATTTATACTTAATGTATTTGGTGTTGTTACATATTTTTATATGATAATATTAACCATAAGAAAGCTAAAAACATCTGCTCCCTCTGTTTCTCAGGACATGTATGATGATGATGACGATGTCCAGGCAAAGACGAAGAAATCTCACAGGAAAATGATCCGAACAACGTCCCTGACTCAGGTGATCACTACGGATCAATACGCAGTGGTCGATCAGTGATGTGAAAAACTATAATTATAACAATTCAATTCACTTTTCTTCTTCAGCAACGTAACTTCAAACAGAAGTTTGTGGCTCTGCTGAAAAGATTAAAAGTCACTGACGAGGTTTGTAGAAGACGTTGTGTCTTCAGAGGGATCACGTCACGTTACAGGTTCAGGGGTACTTTAGACGTAGACCTCTTTGGACCTTGTCCTCATACTGTCCTCATGTTGTCCTCATGTTGTCCTCTTGTTGTCCTCACGTTGTCCTCATGTTGTCCTCATGTTGTCCTCATGTTGTCCTCATGTTGTCCTCTTGTTAACCTCATGTTGTCCTCATGTTGTCCTCTTGTTGTCCTCACGTTGTCCTCATGTTGTCCTCATGTTGTCCTCTTGTTAACCCCATGTTGTCCTCATGTTGTCCTCTTGTTAACCTCATGTTGTCCTCTTGTTGTCCTCATGTTGTCCTCATGTTGTCCTCATGTCCTCATGTTGTCCTCATGTTGTCCTCTTGTTGTCCTCATGTTGTCCTCATGTTGTCCTCTTGTTAACCTCATGTTGTCCTCATGTTGTCCTCTTGTTGTCCTCATGTTGTCCTCTTGTTGTCCTCTTGTTGTCCTCTTGTTGTCCTCTTGTTGTCCTCTTGTTGTCCTCATGTTGTCCTCATGTCCTCATGTTGTCCTCATGTTGTCCTCATGTTGTCCTCATGTTGTCCTCATGTCCTCATGTTGTCCTCATGTTGTCCTCATGTTGTCCTCATGTCCTCATGTTGTCCTCATGTTGTCCTCATGTTGTCCTCTTGTTGTCCTCTTGTTGTCCTCATGTTGTCCTCATGTTGTCCTCATGTTGTCCTCATGTTGTCCTCTTGTTGTCCTCATGTTGTCCTCATGTTGTCCTCTTGTTAACCTCATGTTGTCCTCATGTTGTCCTCTTGTTGTCCTCATGTTGTCCTCTTGTTGTCCTCTTGTTGTCCTCTTGTTGTCCTCTTGTTGTCCTCATGTTGTCCTCTTGTTGTCCTCATGTTGTCCTCATGTTGTCCTCATGTTGTCCTCATGTCCTCATGTTGTCCTTATGTTGTCCTCTTGTTGTCCTCATGTTGTCCTCTTGTTGTCCTCTTGTTGTCCTCATGTTGTCCTCTTGTTGTCCTCATGTTGTCCTCATGTCCTCATGTCGTCCTCATGTTATCCTCATGTTGTCCTCATGTTGTCCTCAAGTTGTCCTCATACTAGCCCATGTCGATGTGTCCTTGGGCAAGACACTTAACCCCAAAAAGTGCTTGTGTATGAATGGGTGTGAATGTTAGTTGGCCTTGATGGGCAGTATCTCCTCCCATCAGTGTATGAATGGGTGAATGATGTCATGTAGTGTTAAAGCGCTTTGAGTGGTTGGAGGACTAGAAAAGATCTATACCGGTCCAGTCCTCATTGTTTGTAAAATCTTCAGTGGTTGATCAAACTCTAGATTCATCAAGTTGTTCTGATCTCTCAACTTATGATCCTGATCCACTTCAGGTTCTGGACTCTGATCCGGTGGACCAGAGTCAGGAGGCCGAGGAGGACCTGGACCTGCTGTATGACAGTCTGGAGGTTTACAACCCGAGTGACAGCGGCCCGGAGCTGGAAGACAACGACAGCATCCAGAGCACGCCCAAACCCAAACTCAGGTCCGACTGCAGACACACACATGTATATTCAGTATATATATATATAGTATACATATTGTGTGTATGCTGTATAGGATAGGAGCCTCACTGTGTGGTATCTGACCAACAGGCCGTTCTTCGAGGAGATTTCTCATTCCAGCTCTCAGACTGAGATCGGGAGTCTCAACAGTCAGAAAGAACAAACTGCAGCTGTGAGTACAACGGAATACTAATATATATATATATATATCTGTACTCTATATCTAAGATCATGTAGAGGACACATATTCACATAAAACACACAGCCACAGGGCAGTAATGTGGATGTGATCTCAGGTCAGAGGGCCTAACTGCCCTCTACAGGTCAGAGTGTGTAACTGCCCTCTACAGGTCAGAGTGTGTAACTGCCCTCTGTAGGTCAGAGTGTGTAACTGCTCTCTGTAGGTCAGAGTGTGTAACTGCCCCCTGCAGGTCAGAGTGTGTAACTGCTCTCTGTAGGTCAGAGTGTGTAACTGCTCTCTGTAGGTCAGAGTGTGTAACTGCTCTCTGTAGGTCAGAGTGTGTAACTGCCCTCTGCAGGTCAGAGTGTGTAACTGCTTTCTGTAGGTCAGAGTGTGTAACTTCCCTCTGTAGGTCAGAGTGTGTAACTGCCCTCTGTAGGTCAGAGTGTGTAACTGCTCTCTGTAGGTCAAAGTATGTAACTGCTCTCTTTAGGTCAGAGTGTGTAACTGCCCTCTGTAGGTCAGAGTGTGTAACTGCTCTCTGTAGGTCAGAGTGTGTAACTGCTCTCTGTAGGTCAGAGTGTGTAACTGCTCTCTACAGGTCAGAGTGTGTAACTGCTCTCTGTAGGTCAGAGTGTGTAACTGCTCTCTGTAGGTCAGAGTGTGTAACTGCTCTCTGTAGGTCAGAGTGTGTAACTGCCCCCTGCAGGTCAGAGTGTGTAACTGCTCTCTTTAGGTCAGAGTGTGTAACTGCCCTCTGTAGGTCAGAGTGTGTAACTGCTCTCTACAGGTCAGAGTGTGTAACTGCTCTCTACAGGTCAGAGTGTGTAACTGCCCTCTGTAGGTCAGAGTGTGTAACTGCTCTCTGTAGGTCAGAGTGTGTAACTGCTCTCTGTAGGTCAGAGTGTGTAACTGCTCTCTACAGGTCAGAGTGTGTAACTGCTCTCTGTAGGTCAGAGTGTGTAACTGCTCTCTGTAGGTCAGAGTGTGTAACTGCCCCCTGCAGGTCAGAGTGTGTAACTGCTCTCTGTAGGTCAGAGTGTGTAACTGCCCCCTGCAGGTCAGAGTGTGTAACTGCCCCCTGCAGGTCAGAGTGTGTAACTGCTCTCTGCAGGTCAGAGTGTGTAACTGCTCTCTGTAGGTCAGAGTGTGTAACTGCCCTCTGTAGGTCAGAGTGTGTAACTGCTCTCTGTAGGTCAGAGTGTGTAACTGCCCCCTGCAGGTCAGAGTGTGTAACTGCTCTCTGTAGGTCAGAGTGTGTAACTGCTCTCTGTAGGTCAGAGTGTGTAACTGCCCTCTGCAGGTCAGAGTGTGTAACTGCCCTCTACAGGTCAGAGTGTGTAACTGCTTTCTGTAGGTCAGAGTGTGTAACTTCCCTCTGTAGGTCAGAGTGTGTAACTGCCCTCTGTAGGT
>CM042219.1:29260406-29282906 GCA_023566465.1 Cottus gobio | reverse complement strand
CAAACCCACAAACTGAACCATCACACTGGTTTCTGTTTCTGTTATTCACATGGCTCTAAGAACCACAATACCCATGACACCCACTGAGCGCTTCTATGTCCTCATGCTTCTTGACTTTTCATCTACGACGCAGTTGTTGACAGCAACAGGAAGAATGAACAACTATCTTTACCTCTTTATATTATTATTCAGAATGTAAACCTCTTCTCATATTTGTATATTATGCATTGTCTATGTTTGACTTGTGGTCCGAATGTGTTGTCTAGCTGTAACTGTAACTCCCAGACTCCGCGCACTCTGAAGGTGGCGGTGGGCGGAGACCAGATCTACCTGAGCACCGTCCTTGGCTGCTTTGTGGAGCAGCTGGCCAGCAAGACGCCCGATTGGCTGAGCTACGTTCGCTTCCTCATCCTCCCAGTCGGTACGCATGGACTCCAACACATCGTCCTCCGTGAACCAGCTCGCCATGAGCCCCCCATCACGCTCCATGTGTTTATTATCAACTCAACAGGAAACCACCCGCTGGCCATGTACCTGGCCGCCCTGGACTGTAAATTCAATGGCCTGTTCATGGACGCCGGCTGGAGGGAGCTGTTTGGACGACTGGACTCTCCTTCTCTTGGTATGAGGGACTGAGCTTTATGGCCCTCTTGGTATGAGGGACTGACCGCTGACCTTTAGGGCCCTCTTGGTATGAGGGACTGACCTCTGACCTTTAGGGCCCTCTTGGTATGAGGGACTGACCGCTGACCTTTAGGGCCCTCTTGGTACGAGGGACTGACCGCTGACCTTTAGGGACCTGTCAGATACAAACATCTCCATTTAAACTCATGACTCTGCTAGTTCCAGAACGGTGAACCAGGTTTAAGTTTATTCATCAGGACACAATTTATCAAGCTCATGGGTTCATGGTTTCAAGGACTCATGGACTCATAGGTTCATGGGTTCACAGGTTCATGGGTTCACAGGTTCATGGACTCGTGGGTTCACGTCTCATGTCTCTTGCTCTGTTGGACAGATCCTGTGGGAGTAGCAGGTCGGGTGTCTCAGTATCTTAGTGGAGCGGTAGTTTCTCACCTGTGTCCGATCTCAGAGGCCATGCTCACCTGTAAACACAAGAGGTACTTTTCATGCTCACCTGTAAACACAAGAGGTACTTTTCATGCTCACCTGTAAACACAAGAGGTACTTTTCATGCTCACCTGTAAACACAAGAGGTACTTTTCATGCTCACCTGTAAACACAAGAGGTACTTTTCATGCTCACCTGTAAACACAAGAGGTACTTTTCATGCTCACCTGTAAACACAAGAGGTACTTTTCATGCTCACCTGTAAACACAAGAGGTACTTTGATGAGTAAATGTCTGTTTTGGGGTTCTTCCACAGCCCCGACGACGACTCCTGTCAGAAGTTTGTCCCTTTTATTGGGGTAAGAACACTTTTGAATAGTATTTATACTACTAGTACTACTAGTACTACTATTACTGAATTTACTGCTTCTCTTATGTGTTGATACTTTACTGTAAAACAATACTGTGTCTGACACCAAATGAGTGATGTCATTACCTTTGTGATCACACTACGAATACTTCATCATCACCACAACCTTTTAGTTTGGAAGGTTGACAGTAAGTTGAAGTACATTTTTAGTACAGACACCTAAACTAACCACAGACATATACTGTCCAACTGTTATTACAGACACTGAACCAACCACAGACACTAGACTGTCCCACTGTTATTACAGACACCTGAACTAACCACAGACACTAGACTGCCCCGCTGTTATTACAGACACTGAACCAACCACAGATACTAGACTGTCCCACTGTTATTACAGACACATGAACTAACCACAGACACTAGACTGCCCCGCTGTTATTACAGACACTGAACCAACCACAGACACTAGACTGTCCCGCTGTTATTACAGACACTGAACCAACCACAGACACTAGACTGTCCCACTGTTATTACAGACACCTGAACTAACCACAGACACTAGACTGTCCCGCTGTTATTACAGACACTGAACCAACCACAGACACTAGACTGCCCCGCTGTTATTACAGACACTGAACCAACCACATACACTAGACTGCCCCGCTGTTATTACAGACACTGAACCAACCACAGACACTAGACTGTCCCACTGTTATTACAGACACCTGAACCAACCACAGACACTAGACTGTCCCACTGTTATTACAGACACCTGAACCAACCACAGACACTAGACTGCCCCGCTGTTATTACAGACACTGAACCAACCACAGACACTAGACTGTCCCGCTGTTATTACAGACACTGAACCAACCACAGACACTAGACTGTCCCGCTGTTATTACATACACTGAACCAACCACAGACACTAGACTGCCCCGCTGTTATTACAGACACTGAACCAACCACAGACACTAGACTGTCCCACTGTTATTACAGACACCTGAACCAACCACAGACACTAGACTGTCCCACTGTTATTACAGACACCTGAACTAACCACAGACACTAGACTGTCCCGCTGTTATTACAGACACCTGCCACAGACACTAGACTGCCCCGCTGTTATTACAGACACTGAACCAACCACAGACACTAGACTGTCCCGCTGTTATTACAGACACTGAACCAACCACAGACACTAGACTGCCCCGCTGTTATTACAGACACTGAACCAACCACAGACACTAGACTGTCCCACTGTTATTACAGACACCTGAACCAACCACAGACACTAGACTGTCCCACTGTTATTACAGACACCTGAACCAACCACAGACACTAGACTGTCCCACTGTTATTACAGACACCTGAACTAACCACAGACACTAGACTGTCCCGCTGTTATTACAGACACCTGAACCAACCACAGACACTAGACTGCCCCGCTGTTATTACAGACACTGAACCAACCACATACACTAGACTGTCCCGCTGTTATTACAGACACATGAACCAACCACAGACACTAGACTGTCCCGCTGTTATTACAGACACTGAACCAACCACAGACACTAGATTGTCCCACTGTTATTACAGACACCTGAACCAACCACAGACACTAGACTGTCCCACTGTTATTACAGACACCTGAACTAACCACAGACACTAGACTGTCCCGCTGTTATTACAGACACTGAACCAACCACAGACACTAGACTGTCCCGCTGTTATTACAGACACTGAACCAACCACAGACACTAGACTGCCCCGCTGTTATTACAGACACTGAACCAACCACAGACACTAGACTGTCCCGCTGTTATTACAGACACTGAACCAACCACAGACACTAGACTGTCCCACTGTTATTACAGACACCTGAACCAACCACAGACACTAGACTCTACTGCAACATGTTCTGTCTGTTCCCAGCTGGTGAAGGTCGGCATTGTGGAGCAGAACTTCCGGTCCATCTCAGGTAGACCAGTCTCACCATTTTCATCACCAAATCTTTGTGGGGACAAACACAACAAATACAGAAAACACAAACCTTTTATTAGAGGATCTAGTGGTTCTTCACATGGTTTTATTCTTTTTACTCAGATTATTCTTATTTGAATTTAGTAATAATAATGCACAAACAATCATCCATACCATTTCAATTGATAAAGAAAGAAAAAAATAGCTAAATCAGAAGTTCATTCAGAGTAAGTTATGATAGTTTTATATTCATTATTATATTTATTTTGCGCAATATATAATTACATTAGTTATTATAATAATATAAATAAAACACCTTTATTTGATTCTTCTCACCTGCTTTTTTCTCCACAGTTGACTCTGATGACATCATCCTGGGACCTCCTCCCTCCCAATCAGGAGCACCGATCAGCATCACCTCCACTCCCCCCCCCTCCCCCTCCACCAGGTACTTCCTGTTTCTTGTGAAATGAAGGTTGTTCTGATAAGAACCATAATCTGCATCCTGTGTCTCCTCCTCTTCCTCTTCTTCCTCGTCTCTGTCCAGCTGTCCGGGGGAGGTGATGGGACTTCAGGTGGACTACTGGAGCAGTCCGGGAGGAGGAGGAGGGGCGACTGTGGCTCAGTGGTTAGCAAGTCAGTAATAAAGGAGGAGGAGGAGGAGGAGGAGGAGGAGGAGGAGGAGGAGGAGGAGGAGGAGGAGGAGGAGGAGGAGGGGAGCGAAGGATGAAGAACACACTGAAAAGCAACTTCCGCTGTCTGCAGGTGTCGAGGATCAGCGGAGGAGACCTGATGAGCATGACGGTGGTGACGAAGGAGAAGAACAAGAAGGGTTAGGAGGAGAGGTGATGGTGATGGTGGTGATGATTATGATGGTGATGATGATGGTGATGTTTGTCTGTCAGTCATGTTCCTCAGTAAAAAGATGAAGGAGAAGGGGGCGGAGTCGAGGAGTCAGCAGATTGAAGGAATCAGCAGACTGATCTGTACCTCCAAACACCAACACACATTGAGAGGTAACACATACACACACACACACACACACACACACACACACACACACACACACACACACACACACACACACACACACACACACACATACACACACACACACACACACAGGTGTTGTCCGTGTGCATCAGGTGTGTGAGGAACATGGTGTGTCTCAGTCTCTATAGACTGAGTCGAGTGGAACGACGTGAAGTTCTTCCAGCTGGCTGCTCAGTGGCCGACTCACGTCAAACACTTTCCTGTGGGGATCTTCGGCTACAACAGACCCTGAACCCCCCTCCACACACACTCACACTCTCACACACACACACACACACACACACACACACACACACACACACACACACACACTCACACTCACACTCACACACACACACACACACACACACACACACACACACACACTCACTCATACACTCACACACACACACACACACACACACACACATTCTCACACACACACACACATACACACACACACACTCACACTCACACACGCACACACTCACACACACACACACACACACACACACACACACTCACACACACTCACACACACACACACACACACACACACACACACACACACACACACACACACACACACACACTCACACACACTCACACTCACACACACACACACACACACACACACACTCACTCATACACTCACACACACACACACACACACACACACACATTCTCACACACACACACATACACACACACACACTCACACTCACACACGCACACACTCACACACACACACACACACACACACACTCACACACACTCACACTCACACACACACACACTCATACATACACACACACTCACACACACACACACACACACACACACACACACACACACACACACACACACACACACACTCACACTCACACTCACACACTCACACACACACACACTCATACATACACACACACACACTCTCACACACACACACACACGCACACACTCATACACACACACACACACACACACACACACACACACACACACTCACACTCACACACACTCACACTCACACACACTCACACACACACACACACACACACACACACACACACACACACACTCATACACACACACACACTCACACTCACACACACACACACACACATACATACACACACACACACACACACTCACACTCACACTCACACACACACACACACACACACACACACACACACACACACAGTTTTGTACCAGCAGACACCTGTCCTTCTCTTCTTACTCACTTCCTGTTGGAATCGAAAGGTCTCTAGTGTTTTATTTTTTGGGGGAATTTCTGCCTTTATTTAAAAATGTAGAACGTTAGCAGCACCGCTAAATGAGAACCAACAGGAGGAGAGCTAGTAACGTTAGTATAACGGAGTTGATGATTCCACTTGCCATCACTGTCTATTATTTACTATTATTTTCATTTACTGACTGAGACTAGCGTGCTGTGTGATATTAGCGCCCTCTGCTGGGCCCCCTGCAGACTTAAGTGGTGCAACCCGTATACTCAGCCCAGTCCACAGCACGTTGCCTCCGTGGTAAATTGTTCTGTGTTAAGCTCCGTTGTGTTAGCTAAATAAATGTATATTTGTTCATATCAATTATTATTATAGGTTGTGTTTAATAGTGGTTTTTTGTTTGTTTTGTTAGTGCCGGAGCTGGTTCTACAAGTTGGCCATGAGGAAACTAATTTCTGTGTGTATTTGTTGTTTTGCCAGGTATGTTGAGTTGAAATGTCATTTTTTTTTGTATAGTCCCCAGTCCACAGCACGTTGCCTCCGTGTATGGCTACGGGAGCTGTCTGATTTCAACAAACGGCTGGTTTGAACCAATCCACTTCCGAGTGTGCTTCGTGAAAAGAAAAACTACACAACGCCAAGGAGAGAGTACAAAACCGCTACATTAGCAGCACCGCTAACAGAGAACCAACAGGAGGAGAGCTAGTAATGTTAGCAGCACCGCTAACAGAGAACTAGCAGGAGGAGAGTTAGTAATGTTAGCAGCACCGCTAACAGAGAACCAACTGGAGGAGAGCTAGTAACGTTAGCAGCACCGCTAACAGAGAACTAGCAGGAGGAGAGTTAGTAATGTTAGCAGCATCGCTAACATAGAACCAGCAGGAGAGCTAGTAACATTAGCAGCACCGCTAACAGAGAACCAAGAGGAGGAGAGCTAGTAACGTTAGCAGCACCGCTAACAGAGAACTAGCAGGAGGAGAGTTAGTAATGTTAGCAGCACCGCTAACAGGGAACCAACAGGAGGAGAGCTAGTAACGTTAGCAGCACCGCTAACATAGAACCAGCAGGAGGAGAGCTAGTAACGTTAGCAGCACCGCTAACGGAGAACCAACAGGAGGAGAGCTAGTAACGTTAGCAGCACCGCTAACATAGAACCAGCAGGAGGAGAGCTAGTAACGTTAGCAGCACCGCTAACGGAGAACCAACAGGAGGAGAGTTAGTAACGTTAGCAGCACCGCTAACATAGAACCAGCAGAAGAGCTAGTAATGTTAGCAGCACCGCTAACGGAGAACCAGCAGGAGGAGAGCTAGTAACGTTAGCAGCACCGCTAACATAGAACCAGCAGGAGGAGAGCTAGTAACGTTAGCAGCACTGCTAACATAGAACCAGCAGGAGAGCTAGTAACAGATAGTAACAGTATCAGATCTGTGTGTTTTAATGTTTACTCTCACTGTAAATACTGTGCACAGTCTCAAGTGTGTTTGTCTGCTAACAACAACAACAACAACAACAGTCCGCCGCTCAGAGCTTCTGATTGAGTGACTTACCTTTCAGCTCAGTTTGTGCTTCACAGTTCACTTGAAGTCAGAACATTTGGTTTCATGTCTTTAAGACGACGTGAAGGGCAGAAGACGTTTTACTCGTCAGGTATTGGTGTTTTCTTGTGTTTGTGAGCCGTCACACTGCCTCCCACTCGCTGCAGAGCTTCAACCCTTTAAAAAGGCACTCAGCACTTTGAGTAGACTGGACTAAAGGTTTAAGTTACAGAGTAGACTGGACTAAAGGTTTAAGTTACAGAGTAGACTGGACTAAAGGTTTAAGTTACAGAGTAGACTGGACTAAAGGTTTAAGTTACGGAGTAGACTGGACTAAAGGTTTAAGTTACAGAGTAGACTGGACTAAAGGTTTAAGTTACAGAGTAGACTGGACTAAAGGTTTAAGTTACAGAGTAGACTGGACTAAAGGTTTAAGTTACAGAGTAGACTGGACTAAAGGTTTAAGTTACAGAGTAGACTGGACTAAAGGTTTAAGTTACAGAGTAGACTGAACTAAAGGTTTAAGTTACGGAGTAGACTGGACTAAAGGTTTAAGTTACAGAGTAGACTGGACTAAAGGTTTAAGTTACGGAGTAGACTGGACTAAAGGTTTAAGTTACGGAGTAGACTGGACTAAAGGTTTAAGTTACGGAGTAGACTGGACTAAAGGTTTAAGTTACAGAGTAGACTGGACTAAAGGTTTAAGTTACAGAGTAGACTGGACTAAAGGTTTAAGTTACAGAGTAGACTGGACTAAAGGTTTAAGTTACGGAGTAGACTGGACTAAAGGTTTAAGTTACAGAGTAGACTGGACTAAAGGTTTAAGTTACAGAGTAGACTGGACTAAAGGTCTAAGTTACAGAGTAGACTGGACTAAAAGTTTAAGTTACAGAGTAGACTGGACTAAAAGTTTAAGTTACGGAGTAGACTGGACTAAAGGTTTAAGTTACGGAGTAGACTGGACTAAAGGTTTAAGTTACGGAGTAGACTGGACTAAAGGTTTAAGTTACAGAGTAGACTGGACTAAAGGTTTAAGTTACGGAGTAGACTGGACTAAAGGTTTAAGTTACGGAGTAGACTGGACTAAAGGTTTAAGTTACGGAGTAGACTGGACTAAAGGTTTAAGTTACAGAGTAGACAGGACTAAAGGTTTAAGTTACGGAGTAGACTGGACTAAAGGTTTAAGTTACGGAGTAGACTGGACTAAAGGTTTAAGTTACAGAGTAGACTGGACTAAAGGTTTAAGTTACGGAGTAGACTTGACATAAAGGTGAATATATTGTCGTACACGAAACCGGTCTGTGGCGCAAAAATGTTTGTGGACCGCTGCTCTCAAGGGTTCATGGTGAAGACCTTGAACTATTTCCCACTCAGTGCTGATCTTCATCGAGGAGGAACTCGACGGCTCCAGTTGCTTTAATGTCACAAGTCTTTCAGGTCAGGAGTTGAAAGCGTCGACTGCTTCCTTCATTAAAAGCTGTTCTCCGTCACTACTAGTCAAAGTCCTTCAACGACAATTGTATGTTCTAAATTGCTCAAAGGTACAGATGAAGAATGTATGATACATGTTTGGGAGGTTTGTGGGGATGAAGACAGTCCAGAAAAAATAAAGTTAAAGTGAAGTTTCAAGGTTCCACAATAACCTTTAGAAAATATTTATTCAACAACATGCAGAATCTGTCATGAATCTTTTTAATACGAACTTTGGAAACCCATCAGAGATGTTTTGAACCTGTTAGACCTTTGACCAAAAAGACCTGTCAGATCATCCAACAGCGGTTATGAGTTCAAACAAGACAAGCTCGGAAACCTGAATATCCACCACATCCTTCAGAGATCAACTATGGTCAGGAACCTGTTACACGTTTTAGAATTATATCCAAACTTTGTTTTAACAAATAACAAATAAAATTATATGAACATTCACGAACCAAGTAGGGTCCAGAGGTTTATTCAGACCCTTTAAACAAAAACCTGAAGCTATGCAGGAACCTACTGGAACCTTTAGAAATCCATCAACTGTCAGGAACCTGTTAAAACTTTAAGACGTCTATCTGAACTCTTAGACAATCAACAGAAACTATAGGAACCGGACAGAACCCAGCAGAACCCTGAAAGGTTTATCCTGACCCTCAGGAAAATGACAGAAACCTGTCAATTCATGCAGGAATACGTTAGGGTCTTAAGAAAGCCACCACAGTTGTTTTAAATCTGTTAGACATTTCAAGAATATGATAGAAAGATAAAGAGTCCAGCAGAATATAAAATGTTTAGCATTTAGAAACCTCAGAACCGTTAGGAATTCATCCACGTTCCCAGATGCCTTTCAGCACGTTTACTTCAGAAGCTTCAGGATGCATCAACTGTCAGAAAGCTGCTGCAACCTTTAGATATCCTCCAAACCTTTAGACCAATAACATAATAATAATAATAATAATAATAAATTGAATTTATATAGCGCTTTTCATGGACTCAAAGTCGCTTTACAGGGAGCAAGATTAGAAGGTAAAGCAAAACTGGACGATACAAGACAAAACAAAACAAAGCAAAAGAAAACAGGACAAAGCAGAACATGATACAGTCAATAGGGGGCTACTGATAGGCAGAGGTGAAGAGATGGGTCTTGAGGCGGGACTGGAAGACGGTGAGGGACTCAGAGGTGCGGATCTCTTGGGGGAGGGAGTTCCAGAGCCTGGGAGCTGCCCTGGAGAAGGCTCTGTCCCCAAAACTGCGGAGTTTGGATTTGTGGATGCAGAGGAGACCGGCTGAGGTGGATCTGAGGGACCGTGAGGGTTGGTAGGGGGACAGGAGGTCAGTGAGGTATGAGGGGGCCAGATGGTGGAGGGCTTTGTAGGGGAGGACCAGGATTTTGTAGGTGATCCGGTGGGGGATAGGAAGCCAGTGAAGTTGTTTTAGGACTGGAGTGATGTGGTGCCAAGATTTAACATGAATAAAAGGTCAGAATATGCAGGGACCTATAGGAACCATAAGAAATCCCTCAGAACTGTTCAGAACCTTTGGGGACCCGTCAGAAGCAGAACATTCAGAAACCTTTGACATGGCAGTAGGCCTCCAACGAGGAGAAGACAATGTACAGTAACCACAGGCTGAAGAACAGGCAGGTCGTGAGGATCTTGGGGACTCTGGGTCCTCCGAGCTCCCCGCCGATCTCGGGTCGGCGGCGGTAGATGAGGACGGCGATGCAGATGAAAGCAAAGATGGTGAAGAGTGTAACGGAAAAGGCGAGCGTGCCCGGGTCAACCCTGAACTCCTGGCCTTTAGAGTAGTGGTAGACGGCAGCGATGGACCAGGCCACGCCAATACCCAGGAAGACATTGACTGCGTTACTTCCCGTCACGTTGCCGATTGAGGCGTCGGCGTATTGGTCCTGGATGGCTGACACCTTACTGGCAAAGGTGTCTGAGGGAGAGAGAAAAGGGAGATGATCGGCTGTGTTTGAGATCCATCAAGTCAATTTAACTGCTGTATTGGTTAGTGTTGGGTAAAGGTTTACTGGTCCTGGTCAGCCCTCCTCAGCCTATGAAAACAGTTGTATCGTGTCTTCTGTGCCCCTGGAGGATATTTGGGGTTTTATTTTTTTGACCTATGATAGGGACTAAAAGCTAGGATGTCAAAACCATATCTCAACTTGTGAAGTGAAAGTAAACCAGTAGAGTTCCCTGAAGAGAGTAAACAAACCCAGATTAATAATTTATTATGTAATGTAATTCTGTTTAGTTACAAATACAACTACACACACCTGTACACCACTTGTGATGTTGGCTGTGGTCAAAGTGGTTTTTGCCTTAATGTTAGGTCAAGCTCCTGGTCAAGTTGATGCTTGGCAGCCTCTGTACCATTTTTACTATTCTTGTGAAGTCGCTGTGAACAACAGCATCAGCCTATTGAATGTACAGTATTGTACTGTAAATGGAAGTGATCAGACCTGGTACAGATGTGCCCAAAGCTACGAACACCACGGCAGTGACTGAGTCTTTGAGGCCGACGGTGCAGCCAAAATGTGACGCCAGGTCACCAATGAATGCCGTCAGAAGGCCGATGACGGAGATGGAGACGACGAAGCAGGCCCAGCCGTTGAAATAGTCGGTGGGAGGAACTAAGGCAAACAGAAGCTTCCAGAAGACGGTGAGGAAGTGCATGACATAGTCAAAACAGGAGGGCAGCTTCTCCTCGCTGCATTCATCATCATCATCATCATCATCTCCTGTGTAGGAGAGGGAGGCAGAGCCAGGCGTCAACACTGATTCACATGTAAAGCTCAGCGGGTTTAGTCTCCAAACTGGAGCTACAAGCTGAATACAAGCTATTCTGTTGACCCGAGATGGTCTCAGATCGAAGTCAAGTTCTTACCAGAGCGGACTGTGATGGCCTCCACAAACTGCTCCCTCCAGCTGTTGGTCCCGATAACCAGGGCCAGGTTGGTCTTCTTGAGGAGTTTATCCACGGTACTCTGAAAGACACAAAGTCCCAGAAAGCTACTCAGTGAATCACCGAGGTTAAACAAAGACAAGTTAGAGAGGCCCTGGATCAAGTCAGATCATTTTCCTCTTCGCTCGAATCCTCCCATCAGATTGGCCTCCGATCTAAAGACTGGAGGAGTTTATTTAGATGTTTAATTATCAGTTAAACTGAAACCCACCTTGAACTCGTACGACTCCTCGATGACAACCTCCAGTTTGATGTGCTCGCCCAGCATTGGCCGACCCATCTCTGCAATCCTCCTCTCCTCCTCCTCCTTCTTGGTCAAAACCTCCTCTCCCCCCTCATCTGGGAGAGAGAGAGAGAGGGAGAGAGGAGAGAGAGAGAGGAGAGAGAGTGAAGGAGAGAGAGGAGAGATAGAGAGAAAGAGAGAGAGGAGAGATAGAGTGAAGGAGAGAGAAGGAGAAAGAGAGCGAAATAGAAAGCAATGGAGAGAGATGATGTGTGGTATAGGCATCGTATGTCAGACAAATGTCATCAAATAGTGATAATATAGTGTGTATTAAAAAACATCAAAACATTTTAAAACGTGTATATATTTATATAATATGTCATAAAGAGTGATGAATGGATGGGAGACAGATTGATTGATGGATGAAGGTAGACAGGTGAATGGATGAAGGTAGACAAGTGGTGTATACGTAAACTGAAGGGATGTACCTGCGATGTTGATGATGGCGGAGGGGGCGTGGTGTCGTCCCTGGACCTTCCTGTAGACGTCTCTGCCTGAACAGATAACCAGAAACTGAAGTCAAAAACAGAACCTGAACCGGAGGAAGTCACATCTCCATCCACAGCCACATCTTGAGCAAACTAACTCTAAATAACTAAATCGAATGAAGTCGTTTTTTGATTGGATGGAGGAACAGCAGTCGGGTTGTGGTTAGGGTTAGAATCTGTGAGTTGAACTTTGCAGATGCCTGACTGCTGCTTTTGTGTAAAGGGACACAAACTGACACAGGATGCAAGTCGTTGGTCACAACCCTGTTCGCTAAGCCAATAGATTGTGTCTCGTACTATTTCATGAAATGCAGTGAGACTGCCATGAACACTGAAGAAGTGCATTTATGTTATTGTCCATGTTGTTGCTTTGAGAGTGGAAACCCTGTCGAGCACAGACATGAAATGTTCCAGTTGTATATCTTGTGAATGAGACAATGCAGAGAAAGGGTTTGTGTTCACCCACCTGTTTTGACAAATCCACCTGAATTTATGGAAGATATGAAAACAAGAAGTCAAAATTAGTTCCAATTTTACAGGCAGTCATCATTTGAGTTTTAAATGAACCGAACTGTATTTTAGAGATATGATGAATGAGACAAACAGCAGGAAAAGGAAACATCAGAGCAGCTTACCAACTTCTTGAAGCAACACAGCTGAAGACAAGAAACAGAGGAGAGATGCCATCAGACAGAAAGAAGAAGCAGGAAGACAAAACGCATGAGAAGAAACAAAAAGTTTAAAAAAGAGAAGCTCAGATCTTCAGAGGATGGAGTGTTTAGTTTGGTTCTCATTAAACAAACGTTTTCATCATCCCTCGAGAAAACAAGTCATTTATAGCTGAAAAGGATTTGGTCCTGATCTAACTGAGAGTACGATAACAGGACCGTGTTCAGATCCAGATGGGGGCCACGTATGCAGAACTTCACTCTTCTGAACACGAAGCAGGAAAACAACATGGAAATGCATCACTGTGTTCAAGCGTTTCCTGTTTCTACGGCAAAGTCTTAGTGTTTAGTGTTTAAGTGAAAGCACACACAGGCAGGTTTACTGGGACAGGGACAAACAGACCACAATCACACCTGTCCTCACATATTCAGACCACTTCAGACCGGTCCTGAACGGTCCTAAACGGTCCTGAATGGTCCTAAACAGTCCTACCATGTCCAAAACAGTTCCAACCTACCCAGACATATTCTAACTCGACCAAACCAGTCCAGACTTCTACTGGCTGATAGCATGGCGGAGGAGGAGGCAGCCCAGCGACAGCAGCAGGAGCGAACCGAACAAAAGCAGAAAAAGAGCGCCTCAAGGCAGCTGAAGGAAAGGTGAGAGGTGTCTCTTCACACCTGTCCATCTCCTCTGGTTCCAACATGGCTCCTGCAGCTCTATGTAGAAGCTGGCCTGCTTATCATACTCGTCATGGTCAATTACTCTAACTGCAATGGTCTTCCTGCGGACAACAGAGTACAGTGGGAGGGGAGGTCAGGGGTCATGCGTTAGTTCACAAACACACTCAAACACACTGACAGGGATCCGTCACCAACACCGAGGCGTGAGCTCACCTCATCTGGCCTGCAGGGAGGAGCTTAAAGTCACAATGAACAGAAGAAAATAAGTATTTCCATCATGGTAACACCTAATTAAAGGGTCAAAGCATCAGGTTAAAACACTTCTTCCTGCTCACGCCTGCTGGTCTCCAGTCATGCTGTTTGGTTCCTGAGGCTTTAAGGAACAAAGTAGTAAAGATATTTTGGAAAGTAAAAGTGAACATGAAACTATCCTGGTTGATTGTCAGTCCAAAAGAGAAGTCAATCATGAATCCCATGATGCATTTGAGTAACAAACAGCCAATCACATAGCTGATAAAACATTTATTTTGCTTGTTTAATCTTCTCTTTGTTTGCATGATTTTAGCAGTTACTACCTGTTTTAGTCAAGTTTGACTTATATTGTTGTTTCCACATTAAGTTGTCATTTTGCATTTTAATTGTTTTAGAAGAACTACAAAAAACAGTTTATTGTTCTACTTTGTTTATATGTCCAAAGGCTTGCACATTCAATACATACTGTATCTCCCCCTATAATTAAAGTTCATATTAATAGTTTTTTTAAAAACTATTATTAGTTGTCTTGCTTCTGTGTAAACAGGAAGTATAATGTGCTTCAAGAGATAACAAAACTCTTCTTTCTGTGGTAATGGGTTAATTTATTCTGAATCTCAAGAAAACAAAAGGCAGATTTCTCAAGATAAGGAGATAAGCAATCCGGGCCTTATCAGCACCACATGGGCCGGGACAGCTCCCTCCCATCTGGGGTCAGTGGTTTCTCTGGGTTTGATGCTGGAGCCTCTTCATGTTACCCAGCATCCAGTTAGCTCTCGGTTAAATGAGAAGTCTTCTCCTGAAGGGACGAGGACTGATTGGATCGTTATCTCTGACAGAAAGTGGCTGTGTGACTGAAGTCTGATACGCAGATCAATAATGAGAACTCTTTGATCTGTTTTAGCTTAAATCAGTTGCTACTGTTGTGGTGTCAGAAGAAATAAGAAGAAAAAAAGTTTTGTTATGTGAAAATGGTTTGATTTTCTCAATATCTCGAGATACCAGAGTTAGTTTTCTTGGCATTAAATGTTTTTTTCTGCTTTGGTAGAGATTACTTTGATGATGAAGACTAGAATAGACTAAACTAGATGACTCTCAGGTTCAGCAGCATGGAGAGATAATGCAATTCATTGTGACTTTAACTGTCAGATACTACAATAGATTGATTGCTGATGTTTCTCCCTGTGAGGTCTTGAGGTGAGCTTGAACTAACAGAGGTTAAAGGTCATTAGTGGGCGGGGTTACAGCATGGGAAGGCGACACCCCCACCTTTCCTCTCACTCATCTCCAGCAGCTGAGGCTCTCCGATCTCTAGGAAGAAGTTCTTGTTTTTCCCATATTCTTCATCATCAATTATATTGATCTGAATAGTTTTGCTGAAACAGAAAAAACACAGAAAGGTTGCAGAAGGAGAAGTGTGCAGACGGATGAGGCGTAATGAGGAAGTCAGGGTGATAAACGATTCCAAAGACGCAGAGTTGGAGGCTGCAGGGAAACATTTACAGAGACATTTCTTGAAAAAAAACTTTGATGGCGATTGGCACAACTCCAACCCAAGCTGCAAAATAATTGTGGCATTGTAAATGTTTTCAAACCACAGATACGTTTCTCAACCAAAAATCCATCCATCCTTGGTGGCAGCAGGTCCAGCAGGCTGACTCAGGCTTCTCTCTCACCCGCAACATCTACCAGCTCATTCTGGGGGATCCCGAGGCGTTCAGGCCAGCTGGGAGATATAATCCCTTCAGCGTGTCCTGGGTCTTCCCAGGGGTCTGTAAAGCCTCTAATGGGAGGCGTCCTGGAGGCATCCTGATGAGACCCAAAACCCTGGGCCAACCAGGCCCGAAAATCCTCCTTTTTCAGCTTGACGTCTCCCAAGAGAACTATGGAGTCTGCAGGCTGCGCCCTTTCGGTCCATAAGCACAAACAACAGTCAGAGCCTTACTCCCCCGACCTTCTCGTTCTCCGGGGAAAACTCCAACACGGCAGCGTTCAGCCGGGGGCTCGATCCCCACTCCCGCCTGGCACCTCTCACCCTGGGCGACTCCAGAAAAGAACAAAGTCCAACCCTTCTACAGGAGTTTGGTTCCAGAGCCAGCGCTGTGCGTGGAGGTGAGCCCAACTATATCTAGCTGGTGCTGCTCCACCTCCCTCACCAGCTCCGGCTCCTTCCCCGCTAGCGAGGTGACGTTCCACGTCCCTAGCGCTCGTCTATGCCGCTGGCGATCGGCTTGTCCAGGCGCCCTGTCTACATAGCACCCGACCCCGATGCTTGTCCCTGCAGATGGTGAGTCCACAGGGTGGTGAGTTCACAGGGTGGTCAACAAAAATAAGTTCCATAAATAGGTTTTATATACATTTGTATCATGCTCGCATAAACACACAACACGTGGTTAACGCTGTGAAATAATTAGTAACAAGACAAAGTAAACAAACAACCTAAATACGAGACGACGTAATGAGACAACGTAACGAGACAACGTAACGAGACAACGTAACGAGACAACGTAACGAGACAACGTAACGAGACAACGTAACGAGACAACGTAACGAGACAACGTAACGAGACAACGTAACGAGACAACGTAACGAGACAACGTAACGAGATACCGAGACAGCATAAAGAGATAAAGAGACAGCGTAACAAGATAAAGAGACAGCCTAACGAGACAACGTAACGAGACAGCCTAACGAGATAAAGAGACAGCGTAACAAGGCAGCGTAACAAGGCAGCATAACGAGACAGCGTAACGAGACAGTGTAACGAGACAGCGTAATGACACAGCGTAACAAGACAGCGTAACAAGATAAAGAGACAGCGTAAAGAGACAGCGTAAAGAGGTGGTGAGTTCACAGGGTGGTCAACAAAAATAAGTTCCATAAATAGGTTTTATATACGAGACGACGTAATGACGACGTAATGAGACAACATAACGTAACGAGACAACGTAACGAGACAAAGTAACGAGACAAAGTAACGAGACAACGTAACGAGACAACGTAACGAGATACCGAGACATCATAAAGAGATAAAGAGACAGCGTAACAAGATAAAGAGACAGCCTAACGAGACAACGTAACGAGACAGCGTAACAAGATAAAGAGACAGCGTAACAAGGCAGCATAACGAGACAGCGTAACGAGACAGCGTAACGAGACAGCGTAATGACACAGCGTAACAAGACAGTGTAACAAGACAGCGTAACAAGATAAAGAGACAGCGTAAAGAGACAGCGTAACGAGACAGCGTAACGAGACAGCGTAACGAGACAGCGTAACGAGACAGTGTAACAAGATAAAGAGACAGCGTAACGAGACAGCGTAACAAGATAAAGAGACAGCGTAACGAGACAGCGTAACGAGACAGCGTAACAAGATAAAGAGACAGCGTAACAAGACAGCGTAACAAGATAAAGAGACAGCGTAACAAGATAAAGAGACAGCGTAACAAGATAAAGAGACAGCGTAACAAGATAAAGAGACAGCGTAACAAGATAAAGAGACAGCGTAACAAGACAGCGTAACAAGATAAAGAGACAGCGTAAAGAGACAGCGTAACGAGACAGCGTAACGAGACAGCGTAACGAGACAGCGTAACGAGACAGTGTAACAAGATAAAGAGACAGCGTAACGAGACAGCGTAACAAGATAAAGAGACAGCGTAACGAGACAGCGTAACAAGATAAAGAGACAGCGTAACGAGACAGCGTAACGAGACAGCGTAACGAGACAGCGTAACAAGATAAAGAGACAGCGTAACAAGACAGCGTAACAAGATAAAGAGACAGCGTAACAAGATAAAGAGACAGCGTAACAAGATAAAGAGACAGCGTAACGAGACAGCGTAACGAGACAGCGTAACGAGACAGCGTAACAAGATAAAGAGACAGCGTAACAAGACAGCGTAACAAGATAAAGAGACAGCGTAACAAGATAAAGAGACAGCGTAACAAGATAAAGAGACAGCGTAACGAGACAGCGTAACGAGACAGCGTAACAACACAGTGTAACGTCTCTTTCTTGTTGCTCTCAGTGTCTGAAAAGGATGGACATCATTGTATGTTTAAACCTTTGTGGTCTGCAGTGAGTTTTAGCTGCAAATGAAACCAAGATGCTGATTCGATTCAATGAGCTTCGAGTTTGACGTGAGACCCCAAACGACTCAGTGACCCAACATGAAGAAACCAACTGACACACTTAGAAGGTTTGTTTGGAAGCTTCACTGGGCTCCAGGCTACAGCAGCCCTGATTGGACATGCCCACGGTGTGTGTGTGAGTGTGTATATATGTGTGTATGTGTGTATGTGTGTGTGTATATGTGTGTATATGTGTGTGTGTGTACAAGCCCACGGCGTGGAAACAGAACCGCCTTAAAGCATTGCTATGTTTATTTAATATGAGCAGATTGATGGTTTTGAGGTTTCTGGGATTCAGAGTCTGTATGTGAAAGTAAAGTCCTGTCCTCAAAGTTTTATTTATAGATGGAACAGCAATCTAATACATGTTTGTTTACACCTGTAATGTTTAAAAAATAAAGGGAAACATTTGTTTTTATATCTTCACACATTCTGTATCAGTAAGGATAACAGGATGAGAACCCAGGAGGACTGCAGGAGTCCCCTGTGGTCCTCCGAGAGGAACCGGCTGCTTGTCTGTCGGCTTTATGGCCACGTGCTGGACGCTGAGCAGGTCCTGCTGCTCATCACGAGCTGCCCTAATAAGGAAGAGAGCGGCGTGATGTTTATCTGGCCAACACTCCGGCAGCACGACGAAAGACATGCGAGACCCGAGCTGGAAGGATAAAGACGACTGCAGCCGGTCCACAGACACCAAACAACCGTCCAACCCCCAAACATGGAAACAAGAAAGGAGCCCAGGATCCGTCTCCGGGAGTCCACTCATTGAGGTTGGGTTCACCAGACTCGGGCTGGTTTGCAGAAGCTCAACCGGCACAAACACAATAAAGGGACAGGCGAATCTTAGAGGGAAGTAAATTAGTATAAATAATAATAATACATTTGGTGCTGAACTGGTTTCTTTCTCTGTAAATGAGCCTCAAAGTAAAACCAGTCCGAGCCCCCAACACCAGCTCGGACAGAGACTCGTAGAAATGGACCTCTGTTACGGTTAATGAAGTTTTGAGGAAAGCCTCGTGGTCGGGTCAACGAAGAGAAATGATTGAAATCGGACACAAAGAAAGTATTTTTAAGTAATAATAAGTGAAACCAGAAGAAGTTGCTCTGTGATACTTGACTTCTTTCACTCGACTCACAGTGAAACTTTGGAGTAACGTAGAATTAAACAGTTAGTCTAAAATACAGCTAATCAATCAATAATGTATATACAATTTATATTTTCTCTTCAACCTCTGAAAACCTTTTTATTTCTTTGCCATGATGTTGAAATAAGTTGAGACTTCATTTATTTTACTCCATTTGTCTATTTAAATGTTCCTTTAAATGTTCCTTTTTTTTTTAATTGTGTGTTTTTATGAAGATATTATCAGATGGATGGATGATGGATGGATGGATGGATGGATGGATGGATCCTTGTGGACCAGCTGATGTAATCAAACAACAAAGGGAACTGGATCTGTTATTATGGATAATCAATTATCAATATCTAATATCGACGGCAAAAGAAACGTGATCAGAGATCTAAAAGTTCTTCTTCTTTTTTTCTTTTGTCTCTGATACTCTGTTATGATTCGTTGCTCCGCTACTGTCCCTTTAAGACAATAAATCAACAATAACTGGACGTCTGTCTATATAAGGTTCTCCAGCACGTCCTCATTAATACACTAAAACAACGACCACCTTTTCCTTTTCCTTTCCGTGTTTACGCTCTGGAAATAAACGTGTTGTCATTCCATTGCTGCTGCCGCAGACATGGAAAGAGTCTGAGGCATGAAGCCCTGAGCCGGGTCACGTGACCAGCCTGAAAGAGACGTTACTCTTTAGGGAACTAACCAACTGCTCAGATTCAGACTCGATTCAAACAGAATTAAAACTGACCCACTCCAGCGAGTCGATCGGTATTGATCGATTAGAAAACCGATACGTGTCTGAGAGTCAGAGTTCACGTCCACAGATCACGACGAGGCTGCATGTAACTGTGTCTCTGCAGTGTGACCTCATAATGTGTGTGTGTGTGTGTGTGTTAGCCAATCACAACAATCGAAGAATAAAACATATTTTGGGACCATTTGATATATTCAAATATTATATACATGGAGTGATAAACCACACTGGACATTGGTTTGTTCTTGCAAGGAGCTCGTGGACATTTGTAGGAATATTGAAATACCTTCAAAGATGGATAACAGCAACCACTAAGGTTTGCTAAATGACAAATCACATAATAACATTCTCAAGTCATCGACCATCGACCAGGCTGATGTGGAGATGTTGAGCAATGGCTCACATTGTGGTCCACCATGACGTCCATGAGCTCGTGTGAACGGACCCATCAGCCCATGTTCTCTGACCCATCGACCGGCTTCATTTGGGACCCTTTGTCTGAACATCGCCTCTCAGACAAAGAACCAGCAGTCAACAAACAGTAATCAATACATTCAGAAATCATCCTCTTGACATTTGAAGGTTTGTTTACACAAAGACTCTAAAACCCAAGATGCATCGAATAGAAATCAGGGAATTGACGCAGAAGATTTGTACTTACAAGATCTCATCGTTCTCGAACTCCAGGACTCCATGTGTGTCCTCAAAGTCCTCGCCGCCTCCTTTGGCCGTCCCCTCCATGGTTTTGTACGGCACCACCACAACGCCACGAGCTCCCGAGGTCCGGATCACCTTCACCTCCATCACCCCGACGCTCTCGCTCACAGTCACCGCCGACTCCTCGAACATAAAGATTCCTGCGTGGTCGTCGTCAAAGATGGTGACGGTGGCCGAGCACGGCAGACCCAAACTCGCGAGGGCGTCCAGGTGGTTCGCCTCGCACTCGTCTGAGCCGGCGCCCTCTGACAGGACCTTCACATTGTTGAGGTGAACCACGAAATGCTCATCTTCCTCAAAGATATCATCGTCAATTATGTCAATGCGGAGTTCCTTTTCGGTCTCGCCGGGCTTAAACACGATGGTTCCTTCAGTGAACTGGTAATCTGAGCCGGCGTTTGCGGTGCCGTCTTCAGTCCGGTAATCCACTGAGACTGTGCTCGCTGGGTCTCCGCCACGCCGCACAACGTTCAGCGCTACAGTGCCGCAGTTCTCCAGACACTGGTAGGCGCCCGGGTCGAAGAACACCCTCGAGGAAAGGTCGTTCACGGAAACCTCGGAGCAGATGTCGTGGTGGGTGGCTCTCTTGGCCTGGTCGGCGGCATGCTTCTTCAGGATGTTTCCTGCTCCCGTCATGATCCTGGTGGCCTGACAGCGGTAGAAAGCTCGACTCTTCTGCTGCTGGGTTAAAACTTGGTAATTAGCGAGCTCCATCAGCTGCTCCATCTCCTTCTCGGGATGCTTCTGTTTCAGCTCCTTCAGGATCCTGGCCACCTCTCTGCGGGCCTCCTCCTCGTCCAGCTCCTTAAATTCAAACCCTGTGTCCTCTCCGTCGGAGTTGAGCATTTTTCCATCCATTTCGATGTCGACCTTCGAGGGAAGCTGTGGTTCTCCCTCGGTTTCGATGATCATTCCTTTCTGCTTCCCTGCTCTGTATCGCTTGTGCATGTATTTGTAGAAAAGGAGTCTGCGGTCGGCCACGTAAGCGAATCCAACACAAATGGGGAAGAAGAAGAGGGTGACCAGACCCTCCCATATCTCGACAACACCCGGAGAGAAGACGGCCAGGATCAGGTAAAGCCAGATGTATGCGAAGACGCTCCAGGTGGCGGTGACAAAGAACACCCTGAGGTGCTTCACCTTTCTGGTTTCTCCTTCAGGAATGACGGACACACAAAGGCCAAGGATGACAAACATGTTGAAGGCGGCACTTCCTACGATGGTGTTGGGGCCTAGCTCGCCAGCGTCAAAGTTGTGACCACAAACCTCCACGACTGACAGGAGGATTTCTGGGGCAGAGGAACCGAGCGCCATCAGGGTCAGGTTGGACACCGTCTCGTTCCAGACGCGCACCGTCGTGGTGATCTTCTCCCCGTTGGGTTTCTTGATGGTGATCCGTCTCTCCTGGGAGGTGATGACCTCAATGGACGCCATAAAGCGATCAGCGATGATGGAGACACCCAGGAACATGTACGCCAGCCCCACAAAGTAGACGGTGGCCCTGGCGATGCGGTCGGGGAAGGCCGGGTTTTCTGGCTTCCACACCGGCAGGATGACGCCTTCAACGCAGACGCTGCCTTCTCCACATCGGGTGTGGTTGCCAAGCGTGTCGTTGGACGCGAGGGTCGGAACAGAGCCTCCGGAGGCAGGATGCGGAAGTTCAGTTGAGATGATGGTCGACAGGAAAAGCAGCTGAT
>CM042219.1:29212906-29257906 GCA_023566465.1 Cottus gobio | reverse complement strand
CTGAATAAATGGAGGTGGCTGCTCCCCCACATGTCATACAGAGGCCGGGTGCTAATCGCTAACAATCTGGTAGCATCCGGTCTCTGGCACAAGCTCAGATCCTTGGAGCCCCCGGCTGGTCTTTTAAAGAAAATACAGGCCATCATTTTAAAGTTTTTTTGGGACAAGTTGCACTGGGTTCCTCAGAGTGTTCTATACCTGCCAAAGGAGGAGGGGGGGCAAGGACTGGTAGACCTAGAGAGCCGGACAGCTGCTTTTAGAATTCAGTTTGTACAGAGGTTTTTATATGGGGATGATGATGTCGTCTGGAGGCCAGTAGCCAGCACCATTTTAAGGGGGGTTGCAGGTCTGAGTCTCGATGCTTCTTTGTTTTTAGTGGACTGTGGTTTTATTTCTTTGCCTAACTTGCCTCCATTTTATCAAGGACTTTTTAAAGCATGGAAACTTTTTAAATGGACCAGACTGGAACCTGCAGCATCTCTGTTCTGGCTCCTGGAGGAGCCTCTGGTGTGGGGGGCCCGGCTGGACCTGCAGGATGGCAGCAGACCCGGACTCACGGAGAGACTGATGAGAGCTGGAGCAACCAGGTTAAAGGGGATCGTGGAGGCTGCGGGTCCTGGTTTCCAGGACACGGAGGCAGTGGCCTCTCTGCTGGGCCTGAGGTCGGCCCGCCACACCAGGGCCGTTCTGAATGAGTGGAACAACAGACTGGACAATGGGGAAACAGAGATGCTGCGGGACTATTTTAATGGGATAGAAACCCCTGACTCGCAAGACCCTTTTCCGGACATTGGTTTGAGTATTGGTCACACCGACTCACAAACACACACAGTCACTGATTTACACACACAAACGGGGAAAAGTTTATACAAAAACTGTGTTCTGGCCATACACCGGAAGAAGTTGAGTGAGAGGAAGGACACTGTGTGGAAGGAAAGACTGCCACAAAACAGCAAACCGGTGTGGAGGCTTTTATATAAGCCTCCATTGAACAAGAGGACTGGAGACCTGCAGTGGAGGATCCTCCACGGGGCCCTGGCAGTGAACCTCTTCCTGTCCAGGATTAATCCCACCGTGTCATCCTCGTGTCCTTTCTGTCCACACAGAGAAACAATCACGCACTGTTACCTGGACTGCTTCAGACTGAAACCTCTTTTTAACATTTTAAAGACTGTGTTTTTAGACTGTGGGGAGGTTTTTACTGAGACTGCTTTTATTTTTGGTGCTGGCTACAAAAAACGAAATGCAAAAAAGTGGCAATTGTTGAATTTTATTGTTGGACAGGCCAAAATGTCGATCTATAAAAGCAGAAAAAACAAATGGAAAATGTGTGTGGGTTAGAGATGTCCCAGCTGTTTGTGTGTCTGGTGAAGGCCAGAGTGAGAGTGGACTTCAGGTTCCACTCTCTGATGGAGACCTTGGAAGACTTTGAGGACCAGTGGTGTTGCACCACGGCTGTCTGCTCAGTGAAGGAGGGGGAGCTCATCTTTCACTCTGTGTTCTCATAAGATAGTGTATATGTATGTATGTGAATATACATATATGTGTATATATGTATATGTGTAGGTATATGTGTAGGTGTATATGTATATATGTTTATATGAGTGTTTATATTGTACATTTGTAAAAAACTTTTGAAAGAACGATTAATTTTCTTTTGAAAATAAAGTTTTTTTCAAAATCAAATCTCTCTCTCTCTCTCTCTCTCTCTCTCTCTCTTTTTGACACTAACCTAAACGATAACTCGGATATGATAACTAAATTTCTGTTTTAAAGGGTTCTCTGTGTTTAACATGAATCCGGAGACATTTTCTTCTAAATCAGAATATATTACTTACAATAACATATTTAGTTTTGGGGCACAAAGAGCTTTTTCTACATATTTAAGTCATATTCTAGATAAGAATAAAGTATGTAATATGGCATTATAAAAATGTAGCTCAGAAACTACAAGATGCAGAAAAAGTTGAATATCAAAGATATTC
Organism: Cottus gobio; assembly: GCA_023566465.1. NCBI lineage: Eukaryota > Metazoa > Chordata > Actinopteri > Perciformes > Cottidae > Cottus > Cottus gobio. Next base: position 29,255,921 of record CM042219.1, on the reverse strand, counting down.
ACATATATGCAGTTTAAATGATAAGAAATAGGACTTTTGTATCGTCACTATTTTTTAACATTATTAAACATGAGTAAACATTATCAAACATTAGTAAACATTAGTAAACATCATTAAACATTAATAAACATTATTAAACATCATTAAACATTATTAAACATGCGCAAACATTATCAAACATTATTAAACATTAATAAACATGAGTAAACATTATTAAACATGAGTAAACATTAGTAAACATTATTGAACATTGTTAAACATTATCAAACTTTAGTAAACATTATTAAACATTAATAAACATTAGTAAACATTGGTAAACATTATTAAACATTAGTAAACATTATCAAACATTAGAAAACATTATTAAACGTTAGTAAACATTAATAAACATTATTAAAGATTAGTAAACATTGGTAAACATTATTACTTATTAGTAAGCATTATTCAATATTAGTAAACATTGTTAAATATTAGTAAACATAGGTAAACATTATTAAACATGAGTAAACATTTTTAAACATTAGTAAACACGACCAAAGATTAGTTCTGTTGACGCTACAGTCTGACCCAGACTCAGTCCGGATATCATATCTTAACTGGTCTAACTGGTCTAACTGGTCTAACACCATCTGTCTGCTAAGACACATCCCACATGTCCCCAACTCTACAGTACTACTACTACTCTACAGTACTACTACAACTCTACAGTACTACTACAACTCTACAGTACTACTACAACTCAACAGTACTACTTCAACTCTACAGTACAACTACAACTCTACAGTACTACTACTACAACTCTACAGTACTACTACAACTCAACAGTACTACTTCAACTCTACAGTACAACTACAACTCTACAGTACAACTACAACTCTACAGTACTACTACAACTCTACAGTACTACTACAACTCAACAGTACAACTACAACTCTACAGTACTACTACAACTCAACAGTACAACTACAACTCTACAGTATTACTACAACTCTACAGTATTAATACATCACTCCCAGCTCACTTGGATCCTTTACAGCATCACTCCTCCGGCTGATGGAAACCAGTGAAACCAGCTCCTGCTGATCCAACCCAGTGAAACCCGTTCCTTTTTGTCCCTCCTGTGAGCCAGTACTCACCTCTGGTCCTGATGCAGCAGCAAAGTGTTGAGGAGGAGAGCTGCGTCCGATAGCTGCTCTAAATTTACCAGAAGTAGACATTGCTCTAAACATGGAGGCAGCGCTGCGTGAGTGGCTTATCGCCGCTTATCGCCGCTCTCCCACCGGGCCGTGGCCATACAAGGCTCGGGGGCCCGGGGCCGTCCAGCAGCTCCTCGTCCCGCCGACACGTTGGGAGATAACGCTAACGGCAACCCGGTGACGCCGAGGGCCACAACAGGCAGGAATGCTGAGAGCCCCTCAACACACACACACACACACACACACACATCCATGCGTCCACAGCAGTGACTTTCCACCCAGAGAAGTTGACCTCCAGAGACCTGCAGACTCAGACCTGACTTCCTTATGTGGACTACCTGACTTCCTTATGTGGACTACCTGACTTACTTATGTGGACTACCTGACTTATGTGGACCACCTGACTTACTTATGTGGACTAGCTGACTTATGTGGACTACCTGACTTACCTATGTGGACTACCTTACTTATGTGGACTACCTGACTTACTTATGTGGACTACCTGACTTACCTATGTGGACTACCTGACTTATGTGGACTACCTGACTTACCTATGTGGACTACCTTACTTATGTGGACTACCTGACTTACTTATGCGGACTAGCTGACTTATGTGGACTACACCTCCCTTGCGCTCGTCATAATTACTACGGCTCATATGGGTCGTAACACGCTGGTGAAACCAGATGACATCATGCAGGTTCTAACGTGTTCTAAAAGGTGCATTTATGTGCACTAGCATGCACTAAAAGGCAAGCTCTCGTGCACTAGCATGCCCTAAAAGGCATGCGGTCGGCTCCGAGAGGATCTCTGATAACGTCACAGAGACTTGATTCAGACTTGATCAGGTGTCGTTACTCCTCCAGATCTTTATGGAATGATAATTATTGATCATACATTATCTGAATGTTAAATATTGTAACTTTAATAAGTGACACTGAGGAATCCTTTACCTGATCCTGGACCAGGTTCCACACACACACACACACACACACACACACACACACACGATGATACGGTACAGCCAGTTCCTGGTCTTATCTGTTCGTCCTCTGGAATCATGAATCATGAGTTCTTAAATATTATTCGTTATTCTGAAGGCAACATTCAGATGATGAGCAAGGTCACACACACACACACACACACACACACACACACACACACACACACACACACACACACACACACACACACACAATCTCACACACACACACACACACACACACACACACACACACACACACACACACACACACACACACAATCTCACACACACACACACACAAACAAACACACACACACACACACACTTTTCTTGTTTAGTATTTATGGTTTTCTAGCATTGACGCTGAGGTTTCCCTGCATACCGCTCACCTCCTGATGCAGCCTGCAGCTTCACTTCCTGGTGCAGCATGCGGCCTCACCAGGGTCCTGATATAACCAGGATCCGTGTGAAGCGTCTCTCTGTGGTCGCCGTACGTGTTCAGCCTCGTCTTCACTGTTGAACTCGGCCGTCTGAGTCTCTGCGACGTGAAGCTGAGCGTTCGTGGTGTGCTGTCGTCAGACTTCCTGTTCCAGAGCCCCAGTCAGAAACTACGAGCGTATTACTTCTTACGCCATGAAGCCACACGGTGAGACCTGGAGCTGCCGTCTAACTCCTGGTTCCTTCTCATGCAGGTTTTCCAATATTCATAATCAGCTGCTGTGTTTTCTACATGTTTCCTTTAATCCTGATATTCAAGTTGTATTGTTTCTCTCATGTTTTTTAAAATTGGAGATTGGTATTTAAAAAAAAGACCCAGCTTACATAGCGAGGCGTCCTGGTTTAAAAGAGCGGGTCGAGATACAGACAGGAGACCTGAAGGGTACCCCACACTCTCTAGGAAGTACTATGGAGAGTGATTTCATGCCTTGCATTGTTAAAACTTAATTTGTTGTAAATATAGTTCAGGTCTTTCTTCTTTCGAAGCACAGACAGCTTCCTCCAGGTGTGACGGGTTTTGTTCCTTACAGGCTCTCAGCGATCCGACATGCCGGTTCCCCTTCTGATCTTAGACTCCCTGGACTCTCTGGGTGCCGATGAGTTCAAGAGGTTTCGGTGGAACCTCGCCCAGCCGGTTCTGGACGGGTGTCGGCCTATTCGCAAGGGCTGCCTGGAGAACGCGGACCGGCAGGACACCGTCAGCAGGATGATCGACAGTTACGGCGAGGAGTTGGCTGTGGACGTGGTGCTCGAAATCCTGAAGAGGATGGACCTCAACAACGTGGCAGAGAAGTTACAGACCGCACGCCGAGCAGGTGGGGATCAGGGTTGTGTTGGAAGGAGCTCAGGCAGACGTCTTTCAGAAAATGACTGTTTGTTTGTGTCTTTCATCAGCAGCTGGATCAACGGTGGCACAGGAACCCCCTCCTCCACCAGAGGGGGGCTCTGGTCTGAGTCAGGCTCCTGGAGCCTCACTTTGTGCCCAGGGTAGAAGTATTATCGTGGCCCCCAACATCGCAGGCAAAAGCTCTGGTGTTACCATCAATATGAACGTAAATCACAAGTAACTAACTTCATGTTCCTGTTAAATGATTTCATGGCAAATTAAAAGTTAAAACGTGAGGTTATTGAATATTCTGTTCTGAACCAAAGAGGCTTCTTCACATAAAGATGATGGATTCCTGAAGGCATTAAATAAAAAAGAAGTGAATTTAAAGTGAGACATTGTCCCATTTTATTATTTATTCTTCCTTCCTCCTACATTTATTTTTTTAATAATAAATATGTATACACATTTTATCTAATAAATGCAAATGTATAATTTTCCAAAGAAAAAAAAATGTATATATATATATATATTCAGGTGTGACGTGGAGGGTTACCACCACGTGAACACTTTCAGCCGGAAGCTCAGTGTAAAAAAAAACGGAACCACGTGACCGACTCTAGGCCATTTAAACAAGGTCCCGCAAAGTGAGTGCGGGAGGAGAAACTCTTTAATGTGACATAAATCAATCCTTAATGGATCCTTTTGATATAGAGAGCTTTAAATCATACGTCCCTGCTTTCTGCACCGTACCCCTTTCTGAATACTCTTTACGCCGGGTACCGGATGTGTCGGATGTACCGGATGTGACGTGTAGGTCCGGTCCTCGGTTAATGGTGCGCTCTTGACTCGAGACCAGGAAGTCAGGCTAGCTGTTACTCTCCGGATGAAAAGCACAGAAAAGAACCGCAAAACGCAGCATTAATGGTTCTCATTACATTATAAACGACGTCTTTAGAGCTCCGGCGCTCTGAAGTCACAGATTGACGTCATCGTAACGCGCCTTGTGAGCCGTTGAGCCCGCTAGCTAGCTTGTTATTTAGCCATCTGCCAGATCGTCGCTCGCTAACGTTAGTTAGCATCTGTTGAGCGCGATGGTTCCGATGGTTCCAGTTCGGACTGTTGCGGCTGCGTGTTTCCTGCTGCTGCTGACGGAGAGCGGGGCGAGGATCCACAAGCTCACCCTGAAGGTGAGCCTCAGATACAGGTGTACGGGCTACAGGTGTGCTAGCGAGGAAGCTAACAGAGGAGGAGCTGGTTAGACTCCTCCAGACGGGTTAGTTACTGGTTAGTTAGTGAGCTGGCTAGTTGGTGTGAACTAGTTTGCCAGTATTTAATTAGTTAGTGTTTCGTTAGCTTGTTGGTTAGTTAGCTCGTGTTGCATTAGTTAGCTGGTTAGTTGGCTAGTGTAATATTTAAAGGCAAAATGAGCTTCGATGCTCCAATTATTAATAATGTATTAGTTATTGATTAATGCATGTTTAATCAATAAGCCCATTGTGTAGAAGACACAGACTCCATCCATCCATCCATTTTCCACCGCTTATCCGGGGTCGGGTCGCGGAGGCAGCAGGTCAAGCAGGCTGACCCAGACTTCTCTCTCACCCGCAACATCTACCAGCTCATTCTGGGGGATCCCGAGGCGTTCCCAGGCCAGCTGGGAGATATAATCCCTCCAGCGTGTCCTGGGTCTTCCCCGGGGCCTCCTACTAGATGGACGTGCCTGGAAAACCTCTAAAGGGAGGCGTCCTGGAGGCATCCTAATTAGATGCCCGAACCACCTCAGCTGACTCCTTTCGACACGAAGGAGTAGCGGCTCAACTCCAAGCTCCCTCCTGATGTCCGAGCTCCTCACCCTATCTCTAAGGCTGAGCCCGGCCACTCTACGGAGGAAACTCATTTCGGCCGCTTGTATCCGCGACCTCGTTCTTTCGGACACGATCCAAAGCTCGTGACCATAGGTGAGGGTTGGGACGTAGACCGACCAGTAAATTGAGAGCTTCGCCTTTCGGCTCAGCTCCTTCTTCACCAAGACGGCCCGGTGCAACGCCTGTTTTACTGCTGCAGCCGCACCGATACGCCTGTCGATCTCCCGCTCCATTTTACCCTCACTCGTGAACAAGACCCCGAGATACTTGAACTCCTTCGCTTGTGGTAGGCACTCTGTCCCCACCCGGAGGGAGCAATCCACCGGTTTCCGGCAGAGCACCATGGCCTCAGATTTCGTGGTGCTGACTCTCATCCCCGCCGCTTCACACTCGGCTGCAAAACCCCCCAGTGAATGCTGGAGGTCATGGTCCGAGGAGGCAAACAGGACCACATCATCTGCAAACAGCAGAGAGGCTATCCTGAGATCCCCGAACCTGACATTCTCCGCCCCACGGCTGCGCCTAGATATCCTGTCCATGAAAGTCACGAACAGGACCGGTGATAAAGGGCAGCCCTGGCGGAGGCCAACACCCACCGGGAACGTATCTGACTTACTGCCGAGGATACGAACACAGCTCCTACTGCAGGCGTACAGAGACCGGATGGCCCGTTGCAACGGGTCCGGCACACCATACTCCCGCAGCACCCCCCACAAAAAGCCCCGAGGGACCCGGTCGAAAGCCTTCTCCAAGTCCACAAAGCACATGTAGACTGGTTGGGCAAACTCCCAGGACCCCTCCAGTATCCTTGCAAGGGTAAAGAGCTGGTCCACTGTTCCACGACCAGGACGAAACCCGCACTGTTCTTCTTGAATCCGAGGTTCGACAAACGGTCGGAGCCTCCGTTCCAGCACCCTGGCATAAGCTTTTCCCGGGAGGCTGAGTAGTGTGATACCCCGATAATTCGAGCACACTCTCCGGTCCCCCTTCTTGAAGATGGGAACCACCACCCCGGTCTGCCAGTCCATGGGCACTGTGCCCAAACGTTAGAGCCGCATCTCGTCCAGAGTATTTTTACTTTAGTTAAAATGTACTATTACACCTGCATTTTAGTACTCGTGTCTAGTATGCAGGACCTTTACACGTAGAGTATTTCTACACTGTGGTACTACTTCTTTACTGAAGTATCGGATCAGAGTAGCCGCTGAAAGATCCTGCTCGTTATCCCGGCCAGTCCGTGGGAGAAATGCTCAGATATTCAAATTTATGTAATTAAAAGATTTAATAAAAGATGATGACAAAACAGTTATACATTACTCGAATCGAGGCCTTCCTCCTTTCTGCAAATTCACAGACTGTAAACAGTTAGCTGCCGCCTTTACGTCCAGGAGAAGAGACCTTTACATCCCGCGTTATTAGTTTAAATACTTTTCAGTCACGGAGCTTAAGGCCCTCCCATTGGTTAGTCCCCTTCCCTTCCCGATTATCCATAGGTCCATTTGCTTTTGGAGAAGGCGGAGGCTCTTCATCCTCTAGAGCAGGGGTGGGCAAACCTTTTGGCTCAGGGGCCACATTGACTTTTAAAATTTGACAGACGGGCCGGGCCAGTATCAGATGGATAGAGAGTGTTTGTGTGAACCAATATACATTATAAGTAAAAGCCAATAACTAAAAAGTAAAGATAACTTACATTACTTACTAACGAATATAACTTAAATGACTCAGCTTTTTTGTTTAACTTGCTGGCTAAGTCTTCGTCAATTAGTTCTACACGCCGAGTCACTGTCCTGCGTGATAAACTACATTTTTTCGAATTTGTTTTTGCTCTCTGGACACAAGAGACCTGTTGCAGAGGGGCTCCATTCAGGAAGCTGGCAGGAGGCTGGCAGGCAGAACCCTATATGTCACATGAGTCCCGTGGGTCTGATGTGCGTTCGTTATGCCGTATAAAACGGACCATGTCTCCGTGGCGCGCTTGCCTGTGGGGGAGGGGTGGAGGTGAGCAGACAGCAGCAGCTGGACTCGCAGCCTGATGCGCTGCAGAAAGCACGGCACGTAAAGACCGCTGTAACGCTTCTCCGTTCCCGACTTGAGTTAAGAAACATCGACGCTGGTCTGTTGCCGTCATCGTGCTTCTGGAAACTCAAGTCGGGAACGGAGAAGCGTTACAGCGGTCTTTACTATAATTTATAATTCATAATACTCGGCGGGCCGGATCAAAACGCCCAACGGGCCTGATCCGGCCCGCGGGCCGTAGTTTGCCCACCCTCGCTCTAGAGACAAAGGAGTAGTCCATCTTCAACGTATCCTTGAGCCTCCTTCCGGTCCCAAATATCTGTGTCTCACTCCGCCTTCCCCCAGCAACATATGGAGGAACTACTTCTTCTTCAAGAAACAGTCCCACATTCCTAACTCCTATAGAATCATTATATAAAAACCCATTCACACCTAAACATTAAACAATATGACATAGTGACTTTCTTAATACATACAATTACATATCCTTCATAATGCCCTTCATTATTTATCATAACCTTCTTATGCATTGTAATGTACACTTAAACAATCCTTTATTACACATGTACAGGCAATTTCAAGCTCACTAATCTATTAGAACTTAACACCGCTGTACTTGTTGAAGAACAATCATCTTCCTCTTCTACTCCTTCATCTTCTTCTTCTTCTCAGAATGAAAGTCGCGTTGTCGTCGACCTCAACAACTTTGGTTTCTACGCCAACGGGACTCTAGACGTCAACGTGCTGTCTCTGCGCCTCCCGGAGCAGCTGGTGAACTACAGCCTCCACCCGGTGAGTTGGGTCCTCCACCGGCTGCACGGGTTAATACACAGAGAGGGAGATGTGTACTATAACTAGGTGGTTAGTGTTTCATTAGCTGGTTAGTGTTTCATTAGCTGGTTAGTGTTTCATTAGCTGGTTAGTGTTTCATTAGCTGGTTAGTGTTTCATTAGCTAGTTAGTGTTTCATTAGCTGGTTAGTGTTTCATTAGCTGGTTAGTGTTTCATTAGCTGGTTAGTGTTTCATTAGCTGGTTAGTGTTTCATTAGCTGGTTAGTGTTTCATTAGCTGGTTAGTGTTTCATTAGCTGGTTAGATACAAGCTCCATGAACCAGTGACTCTGGTTTCTATGCCTCCGGACATGAGCAGCAGGCCAGTAGCTGTTCTTCCTGCTGACGAGCAAACGAACCAGCTGGAAAAGATGAACGCAGGTCATTCGTTACCCTGAGCTGCAGCCAGAGGGCGCTGCGTGACGTTGTGTTTCTCTCTCTCCAGGTGGGCTTCACCCTCTCGCGCTCCCGTGTGAACGGAGTCTTGTCCTACACGGTGAGTCCATTCGTCTTATGGTGTTTCCAGGTTCTGGTTTGTGTGGTGCCGCCGCCTTAAGGACGTCTCGATGTGTTCTTTAGGCGGAAGAGACGGAGACGTGCCCGCTCACGCTCACCAAGGTCACCAGCAGCGAGCCTCTGGTTCTGTTTCTCATCGACATAAAAACGCTCAGGTGTGTATGTTTCAGCCCCGCCTGCATCGGTGTGTGTGTTGCGTTGCCGTGGCAGCCTCGTGAAGGATGACCATGTGATGTGTTTTGTGTAGCGTCAGCGTGAGAGCTATGGGCGACCAAGACAACCTCCTGATAGCCAAGCCCAAGACTGAAGCCCCTAAAGGTCAGTACACCGGCGCATATTTAAAGGGACAGTACGGTGTTTAGGAGTGTGGGTGTATGTATGGTAATATAGGTAGTATGGTGATATAGGTAGTATGGTAATATAGGTAGTATGGTAATATAGGTAGCTTGTACTTGTATTGGTTTCCTGCAGGTCTGAGGAAGACCAGGGGTGTGACCCCAGAACCACCACATAAACCATCAACAACCGGGGGAACCGGTGCTCTGGATCCAGACCAGTTGAGCCAGAAGGATGAGGATGCTGCGAGTCTAGAAAACAAGGCCGAGCCGGCGGTAGAAGCCACGCAGGCGGAGAACGAATTCCAGGTGAGAGGCGTTTGTGTGCCGTCGGTGACCGGTTAAGGGAATCGACGCCTGATCTGTGTTTGCTTCCAGCTGGAGAAGCTCAAGCAAGTGACTCTAGCCCTGGACAGCGTGAACGGCTCCTACAGCTTCAGCGTAAGCAACCTTTCTTGAGCTTCCTGCGTGACACAGTGTGATGTGGTCTGTGCATGACGGATGCCCCTCCCCCTCAACAGTTCCACCTGGTGGTCGGCCTGCTGGCGGAGGGTCTGTACAGCCTCAAGTTCCACTACTGCCAGAACCGGGTGCCTGGAATCCAACTGCGCTACTCGCTGGCCGTGAGTAGAGCGCGTCCGTGTGGGCGTGCTCGCGGGCGTGCTCGCGGGCGTGCTCGGCTACATGCTCGGCTGCGTGCTCGTGTTAACCCGGATGCCTCCTCCTCAGGTGGAGGTCACCGAGAGGAACCCGGGCGGCTACCTGTCGGCTGCAGAAATACCTCTGTCTCGTCTGTACATTGGGATGGCCGGAGTCTTCTTCGCTGCTGCCATGGTCTGGGTGTACACGCTCATGAAGCACAGGTATGCAGGCGGGCAGGTGTGGTGTAACCGTGGTGTGTGACGCGCCCTAATGCTGCTGCACACTGCTTGTGGTCCAGGTACAGCGTGTTTAAGATCCACTGGCTGATGGCGGCTCTGGCCTTCACCAAGTCCACGTCGTTGGTCTTCCACAGTGTAAGTGCACCATGTTATCACCAGAGGGTTTATATTGATGTCTAGAGTCCACACCACGTGTTCATCTACCACAGGGAATCAAATATGTATTTACATTCACATAGAGATGGGACAAAATAGTGACTGATTAATAATTAGAGTATTCTCCTTTGGACAGAACCCTAAAGAAACCACAAAGTTATTTATGGATCATATCTTGCAATTATTTACTTTGACTAATGTCTGTCTCTCTCTCTGTCTCTCTGTCTCTCTCTCTGTCTCTCTCTCTGTCTCTCTCTCGTCTCTGTCTCTCTCTCTCTCTGTGTCTCTCTCTGTGTCTCTCTCTGTGTCTCTCTCTGTCTCTCTCTCTCTCTCTCTGTCTCTCTCTGTCTCTGTCTCTCTCTCTGTGTCTCTCTCTCTCTGTCTCTCTCTCTGTCTCTCTCTCTGTCTCTCTCTCTCTCTCTCTGTCTCTCTCTCTCTCTCTCTCTCTGTCTCTCTCTCGTCTCTGTCTCTGTCTCTCTCTGTCTCTGTGTCTCTCTCTGTCTCTCTCTCTCTGTCTCTCTCTCTGTCTCTCCTCTCTGTCTCTGTCTCTCTCTCTCTCTCTCTCTCTCTCTCTCTCTCTCTCTCTCTCTCAGATCAACTATCACTTCATCAATACTGAAGGTCATCCTATTGAAGGCTGGGCCGTCATGTATTACATCACACACCTGTAGGTACCAGTTCTCAGGATATGAAGTGTGACGTCATCAACACTGTATTGAGGGGTTTGTTTGCTCTTCAGGCTCAAGGGGGCGCTCCTCTTCATCACACTGGCTCTGATCGGCACTGGCTGGGCTTTCGTTAAATACATCCTGTCTGACAAGGAGAAGAAGATCTTCATGATCGTCATCCCTCTGCAGGTGTGTATGTTAACTGTCGTTGTGTGGGAGTATTTTACACTGAATTTGTTTTGACCCGCTCGCCTGTCACCTGCCAGGTCCTGGCTAATGTGGCCTTCATCATCATCGAGTCTACGGAGGAAGGCTCCAGTGAATACTATCTGTGGAAGGAGATCCTCTTTCTGGTCGACCTCATCTGCTGCGGAGCCATCCTTTTCCCTGTTGTCTGGTCAGTGTTTGTGTGGTCTGTAGGTAACCCCGCCCCTAAAGCAGCCCCTGCTTTAACACATGAAGCATATACTTCTATACAACCAGAGGGGTCGCCCCCTGGTGGTCAGGAGAGAGAATGCAGCTTTAACACATGAAGCATAGACTTCTATACAACCAGAGGAGTCGCCCCCTGGTGGTCAGGAGATAGAATGCAGCTTTAACACATGAAGCATATACTTCTATACAACCAGAGGGGTCGCCCCCTGGTGGTCAGGAGAGAGAATGCAGCTTTAACACATGAAGCATAGACTTCTATACAACCAGAGGGGTCGCCCCCTGGTGGTCAGGAGAGAGAATGCAGCTTTAACACATGAAGCATATACTTCTGTACAACCAGAGGGGTCGCCCCCTGGTGGTCAGGAGAGAGAATGCAGCTTCAACACATGAAGCATAGACTTATATACAACCAGAGGAGTCGCCCCCTGGTGGTCAGGAGAGAGAATGCAGCTTTAACACGAAGCATAGACTTCTATACAACCAGAGGGGTCGCCCCCTGGTGGTCAGGAGAGAGAATGCAGCTTCAACACATGAAGCATAGACTTATATACAACCAGAGGAGTCGCCCCCTGGTGGTCAGGAGAGAGAATGCAGCTTTAACACGAAGCATAGACTTCTATACAACCAGAGGAGTCGCCCCCTGGTGGTCAGGAGAGAGAATGCAGCTTTAACACATGAAGCATAGACTTCTATACAACCAGAGGAGTCGCCCCCTGGTGGTCAGGAGAGAGAATGCAGCTTTAACACATGAAGCATATACTTCTATACAACCAGAGGGGTTGCCCCCTGGTGGTCAGGAGAGGGAATGCAGCTTTAACACATGAAGCATAGACTTCTATACAACCAGAGGAGTCGCCCCCTGGTGGTCAGGAGAGAGAATGCAGCTTTAACACATGAAGCATAGACTTCTATACAACCAGAGGAGTCGCCCCCTGGTGGTCAGAAGAGAGAATGCAGCTTTAACACATGAAGCACAGACTTCTATACAACCCGGGTGTGCTGGGTAGCAGGTGTGATGAGCGGCTCCACCAGCCAATCGGAGCTAAGTTGAGCTATGGAGTAGGTTCCCCTCTTCTAATAAAATCTCCAGGTACAAAACACAAAGTCTCATTACACATTGAACAGTGCTACATGGATCATGCAAGTGTATCCACAACCCTAAACTCCGCTCGGCTGTGTGCAGATGTGTTTGTAGGTCACTAACATCTCGGTCCTTTCAGGTCCATCCGTCACCTGCAGGAAGCTTCCAGCACCGACGGCAAAGGTGAGACTCCTGCTGGGCGGCAGCAGAACCAGGTCCAGGCAGGTTGTGGAGGTGGTAACTTCTCTCTCTGTCTCTTCCAGCTGCCATGAATTTGGAGAAGCTCAAACTCTTCCGGCATTATTACGTGATGGTAAGAAGGAGTTTGATCATCCATCCATCCATCCATTTTCCACCGCTTATCCGGGTCGGGTCGCGGAGGCAGCAGGTCCAGCAGGCTGACCCAGACTTCTCTCTCACCCGCAACATCTACCAGCTCATTCTGGGGGATCCCGAGGCGTTCCCAGGCCAGCTGGGAGATATAATCCCTCCAGCGTGTCCTGGGTCTTCCCCGGGGCCTCCTACCAGTTGGACGTGCCTGGAAAACCTCTAAAGGGAGGCGTCCTGGAGGCATCCTAATTAGATGCTGAACCACCTCAGCTGACTCCTTTCGACACGAAGGAGTAGCGGCTCAACTTCAAGCTCCCTCCTGATGTCCGAGCTCCTCACCCTATCTCTAAGGCTGAGCCCTACAGAGGAAACTCATCTCCTCACCCTATCTCTAAGGCTGAGCCCGGCCACTCTACGAAGGAAACTCATTTCGGCCGCTTGTATCCGCGACCTCGTTCTTTCGGACACGATCCAAAGCTCGTGACCATAGGTGAGGGTTGGGACGTAGACCGACCAGTAAATTGAGAGCTTCGCCTTCCGGCTCAGCTCCTTCTTCACCAAGACGGCCCGGTGCAACGCCTGCTTTACTGCTGCAGCCGCACCGATACGCCTGTCGATCTCCCGCTCCATTTTACCCTCACTCGTGAACAAGACCCCGAGATACTTGAACTCCTTCGCTTGTGGTAGGCACTCTGTCTCCACCCGGAGTTTGATCATTATTATTGTTATTATTAAGTTTAGCTCTGCATCATTTTCTATTGTTTCCCCCCGCTCTTCTGTATGCCTTCACATATTTAACCGTCATGGTGCGAATGACCAGCCCTCCACTCACAAGAGATTACCCAACACTGATACGGTTTTATTTCCAGATATCGATTATTATCCTGCTCCCGAGTGGCAGCTCGAGCATCGTGGAGACGATTCTGCTGAATACTTGTGTATATTTGTAAACGTCTGTGTTCTTCCTTCTTAGATTGTGTGTTATATCTACTTCACAAGGATCATAGCCATTCTGCTCAAGGTCACCATGCCCTTCCAGTGGCAGTGGTGCTACGAGGTAAGACGACCTAAACACAAGCCAGCACATGTTCATTATGGTTTAAAGCTAATGCTAGGCTGCTAGCTACAATGTCACTGTTGGTCTCATCAACCTGCTGTCATCAGTTTCTGGTTGAGGTTTCCACTCTGATCTTCTTCGTGTTGACGGGCTACAAGTTCCGCCCGGCGTCCAACAACCCCTACCTGCAACTGCCCCAGGACGAGGAGGACGTGGAGATGGACGAAGTGTAAGTTCTCACTGGAGACATCTACAGGGAATCCTCCCCCTCCCTCCCTCCCTCTCTCCAGCTCTCTCTCCATCATGTTACCCGCCCTCTCTCATCGACCCCTCTCTGTCTCTCCATCTCCCTCCTCATCACAGTGTTTAATGAATGGTCTCTCCCCCCTCTTCCTGTCTCCAGAGTGACTGAATCAGGAGCTCTGGAGGGAATTTCCAAAGTCAAGAAAACGTGTAACGGTCGTGAGCGGCAGAAGGAGTCCACCTTGTGAGCCAGAAGCTGCTTCTTGTTTTTTTTGTTTTTTTGGGGGGGGGGGAGGAGGACCCACTAAACACCCCCAGGTCAGCTGGTACAAAGGGGGGCACTCGGACCAAGACCCCCAACCAGCTCTCCTTTTGAAACTCTTGGTGGTTGCAGTGGACGTGTCCACTGTCTGGCTATGCAACAAACAGACTCCGCCCACAAAGAGAGACGAGCTCCAAAGATATCATCATTCTAGAGAGACGATCGTTGGTGTTTATATCGTTATTTAAAACTCTTCCTTCTGCTTTCTGTGTGATGTGAGTTCACGTGTTGTTTTTCCCTTCCCTTTGGAGACAGCGGCCCGTTCTCAGGAAAAGGGCTAATATATATATATATATAAAATGTATTTCAAATTTAGGCGCCGACGTGTCGTCCCTTCTTCCAGCTGCTGGCGGGTCGGTAGTCCCCCATCGGTCCTTCTCCAGCTTCATCGACACCACTGTTCTAGTCCTGAGATCAGTCTCGGACTCAAGACCTTGTTTTGAAGGCCTCGGTCTCCGTATCGGACAAAAAGAAGACTGTATATTAATTCAGGACCATGACCGCGAGGAAATCTCATAAACCGTGGGATTGTTTAACATCTTGGAAAGGCTAAGCCCCGCCCCTTCCTGTGTTCCACATGGGACCTTATTTTGGAAAACAAATATCCACACAAGATGTTTATCCCTCGTCCCTGTTCAGGGGTCTTCTCTGGACCCCCTCTGTTGGACGGTGTATTGACAAACATGGAAAAGGCCGTGAGCTTCAATATGTTCTTCTTGCGTATTGAAATGTTCTGTTTCAGCTCCACCTTCCTCCGCTGTTGTAATTTAGTGGTTGTGGTCCCCACACCCCCCCCAACACAACACAACCAGATCGTTTCTCTTCGGCTTTTGGTTTTTACATTCGTGCTCTTTGATGTGAAGCTTATTTTATGACTTATTGGTGAGCGATCAGAAAAACATTTTGTAAATACTTCAGAGAGACTAACGTTTCCTCCGAGGCTTTGTGGGCGGGACTTTAGGGGCTCTCAGGTGAGACCACCTGCAGAGCAGAGAGCGCTTCCTGTTTGATGTCTTTGTAAAGCGTCACAATAAAGCTGCTGTTCTGGAAAAGCTTGTGTTTGAGTCTGAAAAACAGTTTTTAATAATTTAATGCATTTGTGATTTAAATGTTGAGTTTCTTTTGTTCTGGATACATATACATACAAAAAATTTATTTAGTCTTTCGGTCTCGTAAAGTTTGTTTTTAGTTTTTCTTCTTTGTTTTTCTTTATTTTTGCCCAAAGACTAAATAAGTTACAAAAGTGTTTGGTCTCATCAACACATGCAGTGTACAAATATTATACATGATCTTCAATAAAAAATACTTTTTGCTCATTTTCAGAAAGCCAGACTTTGACTCTTGATGAAGTGTTTTTTATTTGTATTTTTCTATCTTACCTTCTGTCGGAAGTCCCGTCCAGTTTTCAAGACTTTGGATCGATTAGTTAATGTCAATGTTGAACTGAAGACATTTGAGGTCAAAGTTCACATGTCTCTGGGACTAATTTGCTCATTACGTCACTCAATAGTCCAGCAGGATGAAGGTGAAGAATCCAGGTGGTGATGCACGAGACCCGTGTCTAGTCTTATATCTGTTGCTATTGTGGGCCCCTTGACTTCAGGATGCAGACTGTGGGTCAGGGGTTAGCAGGTCTGTCTTTCAATCAGAGGGTCGGTGGTTTGATCCCCACCTCCACTAGTCCCTGTTGATGTGTCCTTGAGCAAGACACTTAACCCTCATTGCGCACTGTTGCTGTGACTACTGTATATCATGTAAGTCTCTTTGGATAAAAGCCTCAAATAAATGTAATGTAACTACATGACTTCAAGAAACGGACTACTTCAGGATGCAGACTATACATATATACATAAGTATATATAGCAGTGTGCTGGGGTGTGTATATATATATATAAGTATATATAGCAGTGTGCTGGGGTGTGTATATATATACATAAGTATATATAGCAGTGTGCTGGGGTGTATATATATATATAAGTATATATAGCAGTGTGCTGGGGTGTGTATATATATATATATATATATATATAAGTATATATAGCAGTGTGCTGGGGTGTGTATATATATATATATATATATAAGTATATATAGCAGTGTGCTGGGGTGTGTATATACATATATATATATATATATAAGTATATATAGCAGTGTGCTGGGGTGTGTATATACATATATATATATATATATATATATATATATATATAAGTATATATAGCAGTGTGCTGGGGTGTGTATATATATATATATAAGTATATATAGCAATGTGCTGGGGTGTGTATATACACCCCGGGGGGCGACTGTGGCTCAGTGGTTAGCAAGTCGGTCTTTCAATCAGAAGGTCGGTGGTTCGATCCCCGGCTCCGGCAGTCCATGTCGTTGTGTCCTTGAGCAAGACACTTAACCCTCATTGCTCACCGTTGCTGTGTCTACGGTCTACTGTATATCATGTAAGTCTCTTTGGATAAAAGCGTCAGCTAAATGAAATGTAATGTAATATATATATAAGTTTCCGGCGCCGCACGAGTGGCTGCCTTTTACAGCAGCTCCTGCTCACTACAGAGTTTCTTCTTATATTATCTTATTTTTCTTTAACTTTTTCCCCACTAGTTTACCGCTCCAATCGGTTTAGTATGGCAGTTACACACGTCGAGCTAGTCGTGGTCTATCTGCTTTTAATCTCAATTTTCACCCCCGTGTCTGGGGATTCAACACGCGGTCCAGTTGTTTACACGAGGGACCAACTGCTATCTTTCCGGGACACGGCGGTGCTGCTACCCGAGCAGAGACCTGATGTTCCCCGCGAGCTGAGGAGGAAGAAACGGGGATGCCGTGCGGGGGCGGAACGTCGCGCCAGGAGAAGACGCTACAAACCCGTCCTGCCCTCCATCATCATGGGAAACGTGAGGTCTCTCTCCAACAAGATAAGATAAAATAAGATAATCCTTTATTAGTCCCGCAGTGGGGAAATTACAGGATTACAGCAGCATTGCTCAGTACGTAAAGATAAAAGAAATCAAGTAATATAAATAAACAGTAATAAACATAATAAAATAAACAGTAAAGAAGAAATTGAATGTGCAGTAGAATATTGAATATACAAATTACAAAATATTACAAAGTATTGCACCAGAATGGATTAAAGTGACCAGAATATTGAATATACAAATTACAAAATATTACAAAATATTGCACCAGAATGGACTAAAGTGACCAGAGTGATAAAAAAGTGTTCAAGTATTGAGAGTCCAGAATGTTTGTGGGCTACTGGGAGGTCAGCTTGTTGTGCAGCCTGACAGCAGCAGGGAGGAAGGACTTGCGGTACCTCTCCTTCACACACCGGGGATGAATCAGCTCATCAACAGAGCCCGGGTCCCCCACTGACTCTAATGACTCTGTCACCCCCAGACAATTCCCACCGGACACTCCCCTGCACATAGCCTTATACTTGAATACACCTGACACTTTCACACAACACTTACACTCATGCACATTCCATGCACTTTATCTTATTTTTGGTATTTTGATATGCTGCTGTTTCAATGTAAATACTCATTCATCCATTCATCCTCATTTATTGCACTGCGTTAACTGTTAAATGTGTATTGTTAAATGTTAAATGTATGCACCTTCCCGCCAGGACAAATTCCTTGTATGTGTAAGCATACATGGCAATAAATGGTTCTGATTCTGATTCTGATTCTGATTCTGAATCAGCCGGTGGCTGAAGGAGCTGTGCAGAGCTGCCAGGGTGTCCTGCATGGGGTGGGAGGCGTGGTTCATCAGGGATGAGAGCTTGGCCATCATCCTCCTGTCTCCCACCACCTCCACAGTATCCAGAGGACACCCCAGCACGCTGCTGGCCTTCTTTACCAGTTTGTCCAGTCTCCTCCTGTCAGCTGCAACAAGATGGACGAGCTAACGGCGCTGACTCGCCATCAGAGGGAGTACCGGGAGTGTAGCCTCATGGTGTTCACGGAGACTTGGCTAACCGAGCTAACTCCGGACACGCACGCTACGCTGGACGGCTTCCACATCATACGGGCGGACAGGACAACGGAGAGCGGTAAGAGGAAGGGAGGAGGCTTGGCAGTGTTTGTTAATGATAGATGGTGTAACTCTGGGCACATCACTGTTAAGGAGCAGACCTGCACAACGGACATTGAGCTGTTAGCTGTTGGCATGAGGCCACATTATCTACCGAGGGAATTCTCGCACGTCATCATGGTGGCTGCGTATATCCCCCCCTCTGCTGACGCTGAAGCGGCCTGTGACGTCATCCACTCGGCGACAAGCAGGCTGTTGACACAACACCCCAATGCCCTCCTCCTTCTCGCTGGTGACTTTAATCATGCCCCTCCGTCCTCCACTCTGCCCACATTCACCCAGTATGTGACATGCCACACCAGAAACAATAAAACACTGGATCTCCTCTATGCCAACACCAAGGAGGCATATTCATCATCACCTCTCCCCCCCTGGGCAGATCTGACCACAACCTGGTGCACCTCCTGCCTGTGTACACAACTCTTGCACAGAAGCAGCCAGCTGTGACCCGCACAGTTAGACGATGGTCCGATGGAGCCGAGGAGGCTTTGAAGGACTGTTTTGAGTCCACTGTGTGGGAGGTGTTCAGTGATGCCCATGGGGAAGACATCGACGGTCTCACTGACTGCATCACGGATTATATCAACTTCTGTGTTGAGAACACCGTACCCACCAGGACTGTACGGTGTTTCTCAAATGGTAAACCCTGGATTTCTCCAGAGATAAAGTCCCTCCTCAAGGAGAAGAAGAGGGTCTTTAGATCTGGCAACAAGGAGGAGCTGAGGACTGTGCAGAGGGAGCTGAGGATGAAGATCAGGGAGGGGAAAGACGTCTACAGGACGAAGATGGAGGACCAGCTGCAGCAGAACAACACCAGCGGGGTCTGGAAGGGCCTCAAGGCCATTTCTGGGTTCAAGGGGCTCAACCAACAGCCTGAGGGGGACCAAAAGTGGGTGAATGATCTGAACATATTTTTTAACAGATTTGATCAGACATCCACCCCTCCCCCCACCCATTCCTCCCTGCTGCTGCAACCCCCATCGTCTGCACCCCCTGTGGATTACCCTCCTGCAGCACGGGGGCTCCACAGGGAACCGTTCTGGCTCCATTCCTGTTCTCCATTTACACCTCGGACTTTAAACACAACTCTGCCAACTGCCACCTGCAAAAGTTCTCTGACGACTCTGCAATCGTCGGCCTCATCTCTGCCGATGATGACAGGGAGTACAGGGAACTGAACCAGGACTTTTTAGGATGGTGCCAGCGGAACCGCCTCCAGATAAACTCCAGTAAGACCAAGGAGCTGGTGGTGGACTTCCGCCAGGGCAAACGCTCTCCTCCGCTACCAGTGAGCATCCAGGGACTGGACATTGAGATGGCGACTGTGGCTCAGTGGTTAGCAAGTCGGTCTTTCAATCAGAAGGTCGGTGGTTCGATCCCCGGCTCCGGCAGTCTGCGTCGTTGTGTCCTTGAGCAAGACACTTAACCCTCATTGCTCACCGTTGCTGTGTCTACGGTCTGCTGTATATCATGTAAGTCGCTTTGGATAAAAGCGTCAGCTAAATGTAATGTAATGTAATGTGACGCCTTACAAGTACCTGGGTGTTCACTTGAACAATAAACTGGACTGGTCCGACCACGCACATGCACTTTATAAAAAGGGACAGAGCAGACTCTTTCTGCTGAGGAGACTGAGGTCTTTTGGGGTGCAGGGAGCACTCCTGAAGACCTTCTTTGACTCTGTGGTGGCATCAGCCATCTTCTATGGAGTGGTCTTCTGGTGCAGCAGCATCACGGCAGCTGACAGGAGGAGACTGGACAAACTAATAAAGAAGGCCAGCAGCGTGCTGGGGTGTCCTCTGGATACTGTGGAGGTGGTGGGAGACAGGAGGATGATGGCCAAGCTCTCATCCCTGATGAACCACACCTCCCACCCCATGCAGGACACCCTGGCAGCTCTGCACAGCTCCTTCAGCCACCGGCTGATTCATCCCCGGTGTGTGAAGGAGAGGTACCGCAAGTCCTTCCTCCCTGCTGCTGTCAGGCTGCACAACAAGCTGACCTCCCAGTAGCCCACAAACATTCAACTATCAATACTTGAACACTTTTTTTATCACTCTGGTCACTTTAATCCATTCTGGTGCAATATTTTGTAATATTTTGTAATTTGTATATTCAATATTCTGGTCACTTTAATCCATCCTGGTGCAATATTTTGTAATATTTTGTAATTTGTATATTCAATATTCTACTGTACATTCAATTTCTTCTTTACTGTTTATTTTATTATGTTTATTACTGTTTATTTATATTACTTGATTTTTATTTTATCTTTACGTACTGAGCAGTGCTGCTGTAATCCTGTAACTTCCCCACTGCGGGACTAATAAAGGATTATCTTATCTTAAGTATATATAGCAGTGTGCTGGAGTGTGTATATATATATATATAAGTATATATAGCAGTGTGCTGGGGTGTATATATATATAAGTATATATAGCAGTGTGCTGGGGTGTGTGTATATATATATATATAAGTATATATAGCAGTGTGCTGGGGTGTGTATATATATATATATAAGTATATATAGCAGTGTGCTGGGGTGTGTATATATATATATATATATATAAGTATATATAGTAGGGATGCACCGATACCGGTATCGGTATCGGGCCGATACTGCGTTAAAATACTCGTATCGGTTTCAATTGTCGATACCAAGAACCGATACCACTCAACAGTATTTCGCTACAACAAACTGGTCGCGCTTTGTGGAGAAAAAGATTTGTTGTCCTACCTGACTTCAACGTCTAGGGCAGGGGTCGGCAACCCGTGATCCAGAGCCGCATACGGCTCTTTCATCGCTCTCTTGCGGCTCTTGCAGCAAGGTGTGTAGAGTAATGTGCGTTCACACCGAACGCGACACAAATGACTGCCGTCCTGCCGGTTTGAATCAAACTGCTGCTGATCCACCTGAAGTAGCGCTGGCAGCGGCCTCATTCAGACGCTGTTGTGCGGCTACGGATAATATTATTGTAGCCGAGTGTCTGTTGTGTGTCTATATTTGTAATTCTAATAAAATGAAAACACGCTGCAGGGTAACTTGAACCACTTTTTTATCTCCTTCACACACGTATATCCCACAATTCCACTCCTCTTTTCCACCAGACACAGGAACAGCTTCTTTCCACTGACCGTCACCCTGATGAACAATTAATCAGACTCCCCCATCTGCACTACCTGCACTAATTGGACTACTTTTTCTTTCTAATGTCTTTTTTTAAATATTTATCTTGCTTATTGTAAATGTGTATATATGTACAATGAGAGCTATGTGTAACCGGAGTCAAATTCCATGTAAGTGCAAACACACATGGCCAATAAAGCTGATTCTGATTCTGATTCTGATTATGAACCCGGACACGGGGCGTTTTATGGTCCGACATTAGAGGGACTTCCACAAGAAGTTTAAAGCTTGGGATAGCCTTCTGTTAATTTTGTACTATAGGCTTGACATAATCTGCAGAGGATAAAATAAAATCTGCCTCCAAATTAATTGCACTTTCATGGAGACCAAATCTAAGAAGTATCAGTATCGGTACTCGGTATCGGCAAGTACACAAATAAAAATACTCGTACTCGTATCGGTTTGTAAAAAGTGGTATCGTTGCATCCCTAATATATAGCAGTGTGCTGGGTGTGTATATATATATATATATATAAGTATATATAGCAGTGTGCTGGGGTGTGTATATATATATATATAAGTATATATAGCAGTGTGCTGGGGTGTGTATATATATATATATAAGTATATATAGCAGTGTGCTGGGGTGTGTATATATGTATATATAGCAGTGTGCTGGGGTGTATATATATATATATATATATATATATATATATATATATATATATAAGCAGGCACGTGCACAGATAGACCCCTAGTGGTGCTCAAGCACCTGCCCTTTTGCCCTGAATGAGAAAAGTGCCCCTTCTACTAGAGCCCAATTTGTTCTTCATTCATCAGTATTTAAGAATCAAAATTACTCTCTCTGTCATCAATTCCCCCCAAATGTGTTTTGATATCTGACTGGGCATTTATTTGAGTTCTTGTGAGAATTTCGCCCCGACATGCTCCGCGGCGCTCATAATGGCGTAGCAAAATGCCAAGAAAAGACAGACTCCAAAAGCAGAAGGACAGGGAACTGCAGCAGCAGCTCAGGGTAGCAGCTCTCTTTGATCTTGGATCAGGCCATCAACTAGTAAAACAAATGAGGGAGAATTTATTTATTCAATTTGATAATTTGAGTTAGTTTGTTAACAACAATAAATATATAAGTTGAAAATATCCTACTGTGTTTTTTATTTCTTTCTTTATTATTATTATTTTTTATTTCATAAATAATTTTGGCGATGGGTGCCCTTTTTTTGGTTTGAGCATCTGCCCCCCAAAATGTCTGTGCACGTGCCTGTATATAAGTATATATAGCAGTGTGCTGGGGTGTATATATATATATATATATAAGTATATATAGCAGTGTGCTGGGGTGTGTATATATATATAAGTATATATAGCAGTGTGCTGGGGTGTATATATATATATATATATAAGTATATATAGCAGTGTGCTGGGGTGTGTATATATATATAAGTATATATAGCAGTGTGCTGGGGTGTGTATATATATATAAGTATATATAGCAGTGTGCTGGGGTGTATATATATATATATATATATAAGTATATATAGCAGTGTGCTGGGGTGTATATATATATATATAAGTATATATAGCAGTGTGCTGGGGTGTGTATATATATATATATATAAGTATATATAGCAGTGTGCTGGGGTGTATATATATATATATAAGTATATATAGCAGTGTGCTGGGGTGTATATATATATATATATAAGTATATATAGCAGTGTGCTGGGGTGTATATATATATATATAAGTATATATAGCAGTGTGCTGGGGTGTATATATATATATATAAGTATATATAGCAGTGTGCTGGGGTGTATATATATATATATAAGTATATATAGCAGTGTGCTGGGGTGTATATATATATATATAAGTATATATAGCAGTGTGCTGGGGTGTATATATATATATATAAGTATATATAGCAGTGTGCTGGGGTGTATATATATATATATAAGTATATATAGCAGTGTGCTGGGGTGTATATATATATATATAAGTATATATAGCAGTGTGCTGGGGTGTATATATATATATATAAGTATATATAGCAGTGTGCTGGGGTGTGTATACACACACACTTCACCAGTTCATAGTTCAGGTGAACACTCAGGTACTCAGATGGATGTTCACGGTACGGAGGAGAGGGTTCACCAGCAGCTCTTTGGTTTTACTTCATGACTAAGATGCAGCCAGGAGCACTCCCTCTCCCCCTCCCCTCTCCCCCCCCCCTCCCCTTCCCTCCCCTCCCTCCTCGCACTGCAGTCCGTCAGAGTGCAGCAGACTGCAGTCTCTCTCCTTCATCACACTCCTCCTCACACGCGGCTCCGGGAAAATGTGAGTACCTGCCCTCATGTATTGTACCTATAATAATAATAATAATAATAATAATAATAACTCATGCATTTAACATCACACGGACGACAATGTTTCACCACAGCCGCGGTTTGCGTCAGCGACTTTTCTGCAGCGTCACGTGCGGTGAAGTTGAGCTTTAAACAGGAGCCTTTTAACGGCTGTGACGTCACTCTGGATCTAGTCCGGTCTTTAAATAACCTTGTTCGGTCGACCGGAACCAGAAGGTAGCCTACTAAACGGTCAGGTGTGATGAAGAGGAAGTCGGGTGTGATGAAGAGGAGGTCGGGTGTGATGAAGATGAGGTCGGGTGTGATGAAGAGGAGGTCGGGTGTGATGAAGAGGAAGTCGTGTGTGATGATAACATTACACTTGCCACTTTCACACAACACTTACACTCATGCACATTCCATGCACTTTATCTTACTTTTGGTATTTTGATATGCTGCTGTCTCAATGTAGATATTCATTCATCCATTCATCCTCATTTATTGCACTGCGTTAACTGTTAAATGTGTATTGTTAAATGTTAAATGTATGCACCTTCCCGCCAGGACAAATTCCTTGTATGTGTAAGCATACATGGCAATAAATGGTTCTGATTCTGATTCTGATGAAGAGGAGGTCCGTGACCTCAAAACGCCTTTGATGTGGACAAGCAGAGGATGATGATGATGCAGCAGATCTCTCTCTCTCCCCTGCGTCGCTCTGAGCAGAAGCACGTGTCTCATTTCATCGCTGCAGTGCGCGTGCGCACACACGTGTACGCACGCGCGGAAAGTCTCCTTTTTTTAAAGATTGAAATTGTTCCTATGAGACTTTTATAATTTTTAAAAAGTGCATCTGATGAAGAGAGATTTATTCTTTCTGCTTCTGGAGAAGAAGTACTTCAGTAGTAATACCACAAGTGAAACTACTAAAGTATTAGCATACTTATATCATTAAAGCACCCAAAGTACAATTAGTCATGCTGCAGAATAATCAATATTTTATTGATGCATTTGTGTGTTTGAATTACTTTGTCTACAATAATAATCCTAATAATACATGTGTTAGTGGATTCATAAATAGCAATACATTGAAACCCTTAAATAAAGTATAAAAAGTAACTCATCTAAGTACCCCCCCCACCCCCACCCCAGGGTGCCCCTCTCAGCCTGGGCGTTGGTGGCCGTCGTGCTCTCCGCTGAAGGAAGTGTTGGGTGAGTTGACCAGAGAAACCACTTTGCTGCTCTTGTTGTGTGAATGTGCGTCTTAGAGGGACAGGAGGCTGGTTGCGGTGGTTTGAGGTACTTTTGTGTACTTCTACACTAGAAACAGACGACTCAAAGAACAGCTGTTATATTTCGAATATTTCACCTCTTGCCTTTCTGAAGCGGCATCTGTGATCTCTTCAAACACACCAGGCTCCGCCCACTAACCCACCCGTTAACCACTCACAACCTCCAGCTGCCTTCATCGGTCAGTTAGTTAGTGACTTAGTGAGTTAGTTAGTTACTTACTTAGTGAGTGACTTAGTGAGTGAGTGACTTAGTGAGTTAGGGACTTAGTGAGTTAGTTAGTTAGTTACTTACTTACTTACTTACTTACTTACTTACTTACTTACTTACTTACTTAGTGAGTGAGTGAGTGAGTGAGTGACTTAGTGAGTTAGTTAGTTACTTACTTAGTGAGTGACTTAGTGAGTGAGTGACTTAGTGAGTTAGGGACTTAGTGAGCGACTTAGTGAGTGAGTGAGTGAGTGAGTGAGTGACTTAGTGAGTGAGTGACTTAGTGAGTGAGTGACTTAGTGAGTTAGTTAGTTACTTACTTAGTGAGTGACTTAGTGAGTTAGGGACTTAGTGAGCGAGTGACTTAGTGAGCTAGTTAGTTACTTAGTGAGTGACTTAGTGACTGAGTAACTTAGTTAGTGAGTGACTTAGTGGGTGAGTAGGTGACTTAGTGAGTGAGTTGGTGAGTGACTTAGTGAGTGAGTGACTTAGTGACTTAGTTACTAACTTAGTGACTTAGTGAGTGAGTAACTTAGTTAGTGAGTTGGTGAGTGACTTAGTGAGTGAGTGACTTAGTGACTTAGTTACTAACTTAGTTAGTGACTTAGTTAATGAGTTAGTTTGTGAGTTAGTGACTTAGGTCGTTAGTGACTTAGTGAGTAAGTTAGTTAGTGATGTAGTTGGTGAGTTAGTGACTTAGTTAGTTTGTGACCTACTGAGTTAGTTTGTGACTTAGTGAGTTAGCGAGTTAGTTAGTTAATAGTTAGTTAGTGACTTAGTGAGTTGGTTAGTTAGGGACTTGGTTAGTGAGTAAGTTAATTAATTAGTGAGTTAGTGAGGGAGATAGTTAGTGACTTAGTGGGTGAGTTAGTTAGTGACTTAGTCAGTGAGTGATTTAGTGAGTGTGTGTTGCTCTACGATCTCTCCGATAGGCCGAGCTCCAACGGCAGCTTCTGCACCGAGTCGAAGGAATGTCTGGAATATCATCTGGTCTGCAAAACGGACGAATATGAGGTGAGCGAGCCTCCAGCAGACAGGACACTTTCATCCAGGGGCCCGCCTGACTGTGTGTGTGTGTGTGTGTGTGTGTGTGTGTGTGTGTGTGTGTGTGTGTGTGTGTGTGTGTGTGTTCAGGTGCGACACTATAGCCCCACCCGCTGGGTGTCCACCGATGCCGAGGCCTATTTCATGGGCGTGGGTGCAGCCATGGCCTTCAGGAGACTTTACCAGTACATCACTGGAGCCAACGAGGGAGGTGAGGACACGCTGTCTGTCTGTCCGTCCATTCTGTTTATTCTGTGTGTGTGTGTTCATTCTGTGTGTGTGTGTGTGTGTGTGTAGGCTTCCAGATGGAGATGACCGCCCCGGTGCTGGTCAGGGTCCCAGAGGAGACCAGGATGTGGGAGCCGGCCGTGTACTCGCTCAGCTTCCCGCTGCCGGCGGCCAATCAGAAGGAGCCGCCGGCGCCCACCAGCGACAAGGTGAGCCATCCTCTCTCTGGAAGGACACCAGATATTAAATACCTGCATCAGGTGACAGCAGCACATCTGATTTATATTTATCATCATTATGAAGTTATTGTTTATGATAACCATGCATCACTATGAAGTTATTGTTTATGATAACTATGCATCATTATGAAGTTATTGTTTATGATAACCATGCATCATTATGAAGTTATTGTTTATGATAACTATGCATCATTATGAAGTTATTGTTTATGATAACCATGCATCATTATGAAGTTATTGTTTATGATAACTATGCATCACTATGAAGTTATTGTTTATGATAACTATCATCATTATGAAGTTATTGTTTATGATAACTATGCATCATTATGAAGTTATTGTTTATGTAACTATCATCATTATGAAGTTATTGTTTATGATAACTATCTAGCACTTGGAGTAGTACTTGTGGTCAGTATCTGGCACTTGGAGTAGTACTTGTCAGTATCTAGCACTTAGAGTAGTACTTGTCAGTATCTGGCACTTGGAGTAGTACTTGTTTCTCCCCAGCTGTACTTCACTGAGATGCCAGAGATGGACGTGTACGTGAGGAGTTACGGAGGCTGGATGCTGTCCGTCACCTCCAGGGTTCACGCCCACCTGCTGCTGAAGGAGCTGGGCCGAGTGGGAGCGTCCTACAACCACAGCTACCACTACGGGGTCGGCTACGACAGGTGACCAGCGCCGTGATGAGGGTTAGCAAGGTCACAGATTATAATGCATTATAGTCAGTATAGTTATATGTAAAGTTACATACTGCTGTATAAGACATTGTAATGAACTACTGTACATTATAGTCAGTATAGTTATATGTAAAGTTACATACTGCTGTATAACACATTGTAATGAACTGTAATACATTATAGTCACTATAGTTATATGTAAAATTACATACTGCTGTATAACACATTGTAATGAACTGTAATACATTATAGTCACTATAGTTATATGTAAAATTACATACTGCTGTATAACACATTGTAATGAACTGTAATACATTATAGTCACTATAGTTATATGTAAAATTACATACTGCTGTATAACACATTGTAATGAACTATAATACATTATAGTCAGTATAGTTATAGTTATGTGTAAAGTTACATACTGCTGTATAACACATTGTAATGAACTGTAATACATTATAGTCACTATAGTTATATGTAAAATTACATACTGCTGTATAACACATTGTAATGAACTGTAATACATTATAGTCACTATAGTTATATGTAAAGTTACATACTGCTGTATAACACATTGTAATGAACTATAACACATTATAGTCACTATAGTTATAGTTATGTGTAAAGTTACATACTGCTGTATAACACATTGTAATGAACTACAATACATTATAGTCAGTATAGTTATATGTAAAGTTACATACTGCTGTATAACACATTGTAATGAACTACAATACATTATAGTCAGTATAGTTATATGTAAAGTTACATACTGCTGTATAACACATTGTAATGAACTACAATACATTATAGTCAGTATAGTTATATGTAAAGTTACATACTGCTGTATAACACATTGTAATGAACTATAACACATTATAGTCAGTATAGTTATATGTAAAGTTACATACTGCTGTATAACACATTGTAATGAACTATAATACATTATAGTCACTATAATATTTTCTTTGCTTTCAGTGAAGTAATGTATCACTGAACAAAGTCAACATGTTATATAAGTTTATAATGCATTTATCATAAGTATGTATATAAAGCAGTATAATGATAATTATTGTGTGCGTGTGTGCGTGTGTGTGTGTGTGTGTGTGTGTGTGTGTGTGTAGTCCCTTGAAGCTGCTGAACCGGCACAATGAGGTCTGGTACATGTCCGAAGGGGAGCTGGTCTGCACAGACCCTCAGGAGCCGACCCCTGCACACACCCCCAGACCGACCCTTACCAACTCCCCCTCAGTCTCCCCGTATGAGCCCCTCCCTCACACACCTGCCCCCTCCCTTCCCCCCTCCAACCTCTCCTCATACGCAGCATCCAACTCCTCTTCTCAAACGCCCTCCGACACCCCAGCCCTCCCCCCGTCCAACGCCCCGCCCACTCATCCGTCCAACCTGCCCGTCGACCCTGCATTAAGCCACGCCCCCACCCAGATCCCGCTGGACCCGACCACCAGCGACTCCTCGGCCCACTCCTCGGCCCCCTCCTCGGCTCCCTCCTCGGCCCCTGCCTCGGCCGGCCCATCCCTGGAGCCCCGGGCCCCGCCAAATGGCAACGAACAGGTGTGAGCCGGCGGCAGGAAGCTGACCACAGGATGTAGACGGAGAAGAAGCCGCCTCGTGTTCCTGTGTCGCTGTAACTCCTCCTCCTCTACATGTATGTCACAGCTTTGCACTGCAGCTTCCTCCTCGAATGAAACAAGGCCTGCTTATGCGAGTCCACCCCTGAAACCAGCGTAGACTCCGTGTGCGAAGCTTCACTCTCAACATCTTCTCGCCGTTCTAGTGAAGTTGGATGCCGTGTTTCTTCTCCTCCTGTTAATGTCTTCCAGGCGTAGCGTCTGCACGCCTCTGCTCTCCGTCGGCTTCCTGCTGGCTGCTTGTTGCCGAGCGGGTCCGGCCTGCTGTTGGGATCTTTGGTGCAGCCGCGGAGCGCATAGTTCAGGCTATGACATTTACACCTGCTTTCTTAGGACAACATTGGCCTGTTAGTGCTTGTTAGCCGCCGGTTCAACCATCGCCCTGTGACTGTGGCAGGTCCGTCCTTCAATCAGAGGATCGGTGGTTCGATCCCCGGCTCCGCTAGTCCAAATCTATGTGTCCTTGAGCAAGACCCTTACCCCTGGCAGTGTCTACGCTCTACTGTATAGCATGTAGGTCGCTTTCAGCTAAATTAAATGTAGTGTTGAGAGCTCTCAGCATTATCCCTCACAGGTTTACACACTGAACTCAAATTAGCTCCAGATTAGTCCACTGGAATCCCACATATAGGTTGAATGCCCCAAAGATCCCAGAAGGCCGTCCTCACCATCCGGCTCCATGAGTGGATGAAGCCGCCGTCTGTCTCTGAGCTACATGTCTGGTGCAATAAAACCCTGCTGGTCCACTCCTTGTTGGTGTCTTTGGTCCTGACTGAGAAGATAAAGTCCTGATCGTTTGTGTTGTTTAGGATGGGAATGCTCTTTGGAGCCATCAGGGGCTAAATATATATATGAACTATATATATATATATATATATATATATATATATATATATATATATATATATATATATATAGTTAGTTCAGACCGGACATATAACAGACTTATAACAGAGACCCCACAGTCAGAAACACATAAGTTATCAAGCGCTTCCTTTGGATGGACGGCAGACCATCACCAAACCGTCTCTTACGGTTGTGCTTTGTTGACTTTGGAAAGTTTAATTCAGGCGGTTCTCCGTGTGTAAAGGTCAAAGGAGCCTTCCAAGAGGGATTGTGGGTAACGATTGGAGGAGGGATTCGTTAACCACTGAGCTTAAAGGGGCAGTAGGGTTGCTTAGAAGTGTGTTTCAGGTACTTCTCCATACTAGGTGTAGTAATACAGCTAGGTTGTGTTGTGAATCTGAACCATAAACTATGAAATATAGACTCGGTCTCCGTGACATCACCCACCTGTCACTCAAAGAGGTCACTAACTAGTTAACTAACAGATGGAGGCAGGTGTCTCTGAAGAGATCACAGATAGCAGCTTCAGTTCCAGAGGTGAAGATATTCTAAATATATTGTTCCTTTAAACGGATGTAGATTATTGTAGGAGTCTAAGCTACAAACATGACTTTACTTTTTCTACTGTAGTAATAATACACAGAAGTACCTCATAAACACCGTACTGTCCCTTTAAATATGATCGGGACCTTCACCAATTTGGATGCAGAACCCATCCTGAACACTGCAGGTACTTCTAAATTTATTGGCATCATCCTCATCATCCTCACGCCATTAGCTCAGTGTTTTAATTGATCTGATGATCATACCTTTCTTTATTATCACGTTTCTTTGCAATAAGCTTACACCACATACAGTAAATCCCCGTTTCTTCTCTTCAGTTATGGCTATTTTTCATTCTGCAATCTAAATGATCTTCAATCTGCCGACCGACAGCTGAATTAAACTGAAGTCGTACAAAATGAAAGTCGTGACGTATAAAACATGTTCTACTGGAGGAGCCGACAGACGTTTTTGAGTTAGTCCTTCAAAAAAAGTACTGAGACTTTTTAAAAGTAACTTTCTTGTGCAATTGACTAAACACTTTACAAACATTCCTCTGAACTCGCATGATGAGTGTGTTCCTGTTTAGGGGACGAAGGTGTGCTTCAACATTTTCATGCACTTTAATACAAATGGTTTGTTTTAACATTTGGTATTTGTAGTGAATCCGGTTCGGGCCAGAGAGGCCGGCTGCACACGCACGGCTGAAGGCTGAAGGCTGAAGGCGTTTCTTCAGTAGCTACAGTGAGATGTAGTGTCACTTAGAGAGAACGGCCTTCTTCGTGATGCTCGCCCTCCGGCTTCCTCCTCCTGCCGCTCCGTGCCAAAGATGGCCGGGGATGGTGAAGGCGTCCACACTCATGCCCATGGTTTTGGAGGGGATGGCACTGAACTGCTTCCTGTCTGAACTGTACTTGTAGATGGACTCCACCTGGGCGGAGCCAATGGTCCGCGGCCCCACGCCGGCCAATCGCACGAGCTCCTGGGAGTCGGTGTTCATGGTGTAAACACCCCTGAACTGACAGCTGGAATCACGGAAGAGGATGAGGAAGTGGTTGGCGGGACTCTTCTCTATCTCCTGAGGTCGGAAGGAAGAGAAGAAAGAGGGCAAAGAATCATGTTGCTATTCTGTTCACTGTTTCTACGATCTTCAAACTGGCATGCAGTAGTGGGAGTAAACACATCCATGCAAGTACTGTCCTTAAGTACTATCTTGAGGTACTCGTACTTGAGTATTTCCATTGAAAGGGCCAGCGTGTAGGATCTGGCACCAACTAGTGGTGAGCTTCCAGATTGCAACCAACTGAAACGTTTCTCTAGATCAGTGGTCCCCAAACTAAGGCCCGCGGGCCGGATACGGCCCGCCTCCACATTTGGCCCGGCCCCCTGAACCAAGGGCGTAGGTTTGCATAGGGTCCATAGGGACTAGTCACGACCAAAGTTTGGGAAAAGACACAATTGTCCCCACCGTCCAAAGTTTGCACAAACTCATCTGTAATAGTATAAAAATGGATTTTTCACTCTTCTAGTATAATACTATGTTCATCGCCCAGAAGAGTAAAAAAAAAAGTCCATGTTTTCCAATGCGCCCTCGAGCCTGCGAGTCAGGAAGTGGGGAGTCAGAAACACCGAAGTTACGTGAACGTAACATGCAGAATGAGAGCTGGCAGTCGGACTCATCTGACACAGTAAACTACTAAAATACACCGGGAAATAATAAAGCCTCATATTAGTATTTCGTTTGGTCTCAGCATGAATGTTGTTGACCCTTTTGTGCTTTGTAGATAGGAAAATGCCACCCAAAAAGAAAAGGGATATACGGAGTGTTTTCACCCAGAGGCTAAGTAGCTATCAAAAAGCCCAGGTCGTTGTTAGTTAGCTAGTAGTAACTACCCCACACAGTGCAAACCTGCATTATTTTTAAATGCATTCAGGAAACTCAGAAATACACTGCAGATGCAGTGCAGGATGATGAGGAAGCAGCAGCTGGACCATCAGGGCTTCAGGTGAGGTCTTACATTGATTCTGTGTTGAGGTGTACTATCATGGCTGACAGTGTAAATATTGTCTCCCTGTTTTAAGTTAATTATTATTACATTAAAACATGCATGTGCAGACTAGGCTAAGTTTTCTTTGCACTTTAGGGAACAGTCAGTTTAAGTGACGGTGACCTACGACGAAGGCAGTGTAGCGGTGTCCTGGATATGGGGAGTGAAGCATACCAGCCTGATCCGAAATTCATTGAAATACAGCAACTTCAGCACAAGAATAGACTGTGACTGTATATTGGCATTTTTGCAAAACGTTTTTCATTAATTTATTTTATTATTTATTTGGTGCAGAATATTTTTTAGGTATTGTAACTAAGGTTGTATTACTGGGGGGGGGGGGGGTCTGTTACAAACTGACCCCGGCCCCCATCAGAGAAGGGAAAAGTTATGTGGCCCTCACAGGAAAAAGTTTGGGGACCCCTGATTTAGAGGTTTGGTTTGTGAGTTCTGGGCTGTAGTTAATAACTCATAATAACTCCTCGTTCTGAGGAGTTATTATACGTCTAATTTAATTTAACTCTGTATCTCACCTCACATGTGTCACACCCGCAGTGCTCATGAGCCATAATTACTTGTAAAAGGTATAAAACAACTCAAATATGAAGTTTCGTCCTTTCATTTCTCCACGTGAAAGATTGTTTTGGGGAGGTTGTCCTTTTCTGAGAGAGGATGCCACATGTTGAGAGTGAAGCCCATATTAAATTCAATTGAATCTTAAATCAAATTCGGGTCAATATTTCATGAGCAGATGAAGAAATGATCATCATCAGTTGTAGAAATCCAAAACAACGTCAAACAGCATGAAAGAATTGCAGATGAGAGCGTTCACAGTTTTCAATAATATCTTCTGTCACTGTGCATATGTCACCGAGCATGATCTACAATAACTCATGAATCTGACTAAAGCAGCACACTGGCTCAAAGCAATGATTCATCTACCTCCACGATCTTGTTCTTCTGGCTCTCGTTGACCTTCCCCGCGAGGCAGCAGCGAGACAGAGCGTTGTGGATGATGAACTTGTTGGACTTGAAGCTTGGTTCTTTGAAGAGTTTTGGACCTGCGAATACAAACAGATACACTTGTTTATGCTAACCTGCAAGGACAGTTGTACGCGTATTGGCAATGCAGACCCGTAGTATTGTACCTGTGTATTCTGGGGCGGGCGAGGTACCAGTGGAACCAGTCTCCCAGTCTTTATCTCCGTTCTGAGTAAGTTTACTTGGTGTCACACATCCTGAAGGTGAACCAGGACGGCTGTTGGAGAAATGCAGTCAATAAACCAAAAGGCCGTCATATCCTATCTAACTAGTAGCAGAATTAACCATGCTGTTATGCTAACGTTAGCCCATCTCTGTGTTAGCATTACCTTTGTGTAGGGATGCAACGATACCATTTTTTACAAACCGATACGATACCGATATTTTTATTTGTGTACTTGCCGATACCGAGTACCGATACCGATACTTCTTAGATTTGGTCTCCATGAAAGTGCAATTAATTTGGAGGCAGATTTTATTTTATCCTCTGCAGATTATGTCAAGCCTATAGTACAAAATTAACAGAAGGCTATCCCAAGCTTTAAACTTCTTGTGGAAGTCCCTCTAATGTCGGACCATAAAACGCCCCGTGTCCGGGTTCATAATGTAAGCGATAATATTAGGGATCGAGCAATTATATAGGAAGCTGTGTTCCAAGTTATGTTTCCGGTGCTTTTATTGTGGAGGGAGAAACGGAAAGGAAAAGAGTGGAATTGTGGGATATACGTGTGTGAAGGAGATAAAAAAGTGGTTCAAGTTACCCTGCAGCGTGTTTTCATTTTATTATAATTACAAATATAGACACACAACAGACACTCGGCTACAATAATATCATCCGTAGCCGCACAACAGCGTCTGAATGAGGCCGCTGCCAGCGCTACTTCAGGTGGATCAGCAGCCGTTTGATTCAAACCGGCAGGACGGCGGTGATGACGCGCAGAGCTTCTCAATTATAGATGTATTAAATATGGAAAATTTGAACTCTCGCGTCTAACGTGCCGCCGGCGTAAATTTGCGTCTGTCGCAACCACACGCGTCTGTGCATAGACTTTACATGTAATCTGGTCGCGCGAAACATTTGCGTCGCGTTGGGACGGACTGATTACAAGTAACTCCGGGGCTGTCAGCCACTAACAAGAGCACTAATAAGAGCACTAATATGTCATACACACGTATGCAACACCGGTTAATAAGCACAATATCGATAAAGTCTTGTATTGTACTCGCGTCTCACTTTTCTCCTGTCTATTGAAAGAAGTGAGCGCTGCGTAGCGAGGATCCAAGATGGCGGCTCCAGATTCTGCTGTTGAGACAAACTGGCCATCTGATTGGACGGCAAAACAACTTGGATAGCGTGATTGGCTGCTCAGAAGTTGAGACTGTTGAGACAGTTGAGACAGAGAAGAGTGTCTCCGGCTCCGCCACGGGGTTGCTTCTCCACAAAGCGCGACCAGTTTGTTGTAGTGAAATACTGTTGAGTGAGTATCGGTTCTTGGTATCGGCCATTGAAACCGATGCGAGTACGAGTATTTAACGCAGTATCGACCACCGATACGTATCGGTATCGGTATCGGTGCATCCCTACCTTTGTGTTAACATGCGTTAATGGTCACATGTCTACGTTCAGAAATGCAGCATTGTTTAAATCTATAAAAAACACCATACTAACCCTAAAATGGTAATTTAATATGATAACATTTCACATTTATTTTAGCTGGACCAAATTTCGTATCAATCCGTCTAATAGTTGCCGAGATATTTCCCTCTGGAAGAAACTATTGGGATAAAAAGACTCAATACTGCCTTCTCCCAGCCATGCTTCCACGGAGACTATAACCTATACAGATGAGAGAGCACCTGCTGGATTTCTTAAGGAGGTCACCACATCTCCTTCCTGGCTCATCCGTCACTGCCAGGTTGAGGGAGGAGTTGGAGTAGACTTTGGTCAACTTGGAGCCTGAAGAAACATAAATATCAGGACATTAAAAGAGTTTTACGATCATCTGAAAACACTCAATTTGTTCATAACGTCTCACTAAAGACTTTACCAGTTTTGCCCTTGGCTGGACTCAGAGACAGCTGAGTTTCCTCCCTCGTCATGCTGCGAGGACGTGATCGGGTTTTCTTGGCGGAAGATCGTCCTTCATTTGTTGATTTCTGCCGAAGCACTTTGTCCAAGTCCTCCATGATCCTGAGTTGATGCCGCCGTGCATACTCCACTCGCGTGAAGTTTCCCCGCCGGCCTGGTGTCGCAGGAGGTGTGGGGGAAGGTGAGGTCATGCCTGCAGGAGGCGTATTGGAGGGCGACGCTGGTCTGAAACCAAGAAGAATGGGTTACATTTACGTGGATGATCTCAGCGCTGGACTTGGTACGCATCTGTAAATGTGTTCGCTACCTGTTTTCCCTTTCTTGCTCATTCCACTGTCTCCTCTTCTTCAACTCCTCAGCTCTCTTCTGCTGTTTTTCTAACAGCAAAGCTCTACGCTGGGCCATCTCCTCTTCACTATGCACCTCCTCCTACAGCCACACAAACACAAGATCTCATACCCAACTGTCATGGCAGAATTAAAGTGCACAGATGCAAACTTCCCCTTCCATTTGTTTTTTACAAGCAGCACTCACCTGAAAGAAGAAGCCAATTCCTCCTCTTGCCCCGGGCTCGTTTGGCTCTCCGCTCGGTTCCAGAGGTTCAGTCTGGCTCGTCTGTTCTCTTTCGGTTTGTTGTTCTGGCAAATTGCCGGCTCTTGTTGCCAGATCTGGCTGCTCTATAGGGTCCAAAGGTTCTGCAGTGAGTCCTCTAGGCGGTTCCACCGCAAAGTCTGTGTGGTCGCTCATAGAATCAGAGGAAAACTCCTGCCCTTCATCAGTAGGTATGTCACTGCCCCCTTCTGGCCCTCCAAGAGAAGACAGCGAGGCCTCAATCAGGCTGCAGCGCATCCCTCCACCTCTCCCGTCGTCGCCGGCTGCGCTGAAGGCAGCCGAAAGAGACAACGTCTCGCTCCCAAACGAGCACTCGGACGGCGCGCCAGAGCTGCTCCCACCAGCAGCCGCCGGGCGGTCGTGTCCGGGCTGTGGGAACACCGGCAGCCCTCCTACGGCCTCCATGTCCTCCAACTCCAAGCTGAACTGAGTCGGCGTCTCGCTTGACGCTGTGTCCGAGGTGTTCTCATCAGGTTGGGGCTGGGTAGCCTGAGGACGCTCTTGAGAAGTCCAAGGCCCGCCGATACGAAAAGAGGAGGAAGTTTGAACCTGACATTTGCTGGGGCACACGCGCCGTAAGTGGGGAAGGGTGTCCACGTTGTGGGTGGGTGCCATAGCGCGGTTGAGCGGAGGGAACTTGAGTTCGGAGGGCCGCGGGTGAGGCGGATGTTGGGCAATCGGGTGGTGTTTGGGGCTGCGGGGCGTGGAGGAGTGGATCTTTGTGCGGGGAGCCGGGCAGGAAGAGGAGATGATCTTTGGGGAGGTTGAAGAAGAGTGAAGGTGCAAACGTCGTGACGGGGAGGAGGCCACGGGGCCACTGAGACCAGGGATCACCAGAGCTTTACTGGTACTCCTCGTAGAAGTCTTGGTCGGGGTTCTCGGTGGGGTCTTTGTTGGGGTGTGAGGAGGCGTTTTGGCATTACTTCTAGGAGTTGATTTAAGGGTGGCTTTGGGGGTATCTTTGGGTCTTTGATTGCTCATGAGCTGCTGTTGCTGTTCTGTAAGTTTCTGCATGTCCTTCTGCAGTGACTGCAGAGCGTCACTCAGTTTCTGAACCACTTCATTGTACTCCACAAAGACAGCTTCACCTCCTTTCTCTTTCTCTGCCCCTTTCTTACTTTCGATAGAGAAAGTGACTTGCTTCTCTAACCGAGGGGGAATAGTAACCGATGGTTTCTCTTTCTCCTTCTCTCCATCCTTTTCTTTCTCCTGCTTTTCCTTCTCTTCCTTCTCCTCCTCCTGTTTCAGTTGCTCCTCCATGCAAGTGAGGCGTTCCTCCAGGCTGAGACTATCCCCCTCTGCTCCCTCCCCTCCTCCCTCTCCTTGCTCTCTTTTCAGTTGAAGGAAAGCAGTTTTTCCGAGCCTCTGTCTGTGCTTGGCGAAGATGGCTTCAATGCGTCTTTTTTGGGCTTCAATGCTTTTGCGCTTTTCCTCCAGACGAGCCCCCAACTCCGATGCCTCCGAGCCCGGTTCAGGGCCTCTGGGCCCGGGGCTGTCCTGGCGGCCAGGTGCCCCTGCTGGCGTGGAGGGGGTCTGTGGAGTTCCTGGCGTTGTCGGGGTCGGAGCAGCGGCCAACTCCTCGGGATGTTTCCTCCTGCTGTCTCGTCGCTCAGCAAACGTCGTCATCCGTGGACTGTTGCTGGTGCTGCTGTTTGCCTGGTGACCGTTACTGGGACGCATATTACCAGGCGCGTTTCTCGGGGTATCGTCCGACGCTTCGGAGGAGTCAATGCTGCCATCTCGCAGGACAGAGTCGTCGTCACGCGACATATTGGAGGTGCAGCCCGATCTCGCCCTCCTCACTTCCCTTTCTTGCCTTTCAGTGTCGGCAACTTGCCCACCGACCGGCCGGTGGAGGACTCCGGAGCGACAGGGAGCCGAGCTACTGAGCTGGGCTTTGTCCTCCTCGGGGCAGTGGAGGAAGAAACCAGCAGGGGCTCCTTCCGGACGTAACCTGGGCTCTGGCCTTCCTCCCAACCCTCCTCTTCCACCTTGCTCTGCTATCCTTCCCTTCCTCCGATCTTTGCTGCTCGGAGTATGAACCTGCAGCGCCTCCTCGATGGTGGGCAGCTCTCCCAGTGGCGTTGTGTGAGCGTAAGGACCCCAGGAAGAGCACTGTGTCGGAGCCGAAGCGCTGACCAGTTGGCTGAGCTCCTTGTGACAAGTCATTCCAGCCGAAGTCACCGAGGAAGCCATTGTAGGGATGCCGCCGGTGAGGCTGTCAGTGCTGACGGAGCGAAAGACAGAATCGATTGGGTTTCCCATGACAATGTCAACATCACTGTCCAGACCAAATGGGATGCTGAAAGTCACGGCTGACAGAGGACGACTGCAGAGAGGTGGATGGCGATGGAAGGGTGGACACATGGATGGGTTGTGCCGATGGTAAAGCCACGGAAGCAAAAGAAAGAAGATTTAAAAACACAACATTTACTATAGAAATCGCGTCGTGGTTCAAAGTATAATTACCTGATTTGTTTCTTTGTCCAACTCTTGTTTTCTGGAAAGGCAGAAAAAAAGGTCTAAAGTCAAAAAGTCTTTTGGTTGAATGAAAAAACAATGTGTTTCTTACCTGGTGAGACTGGGGAGCAGATGGGCACAAAGGGTTGTTTGAAGATGAAGGAAGGAGAACCACTGAAGCAGATAAATACAGTGAAATAGTGTATTAGTTGACAACTTTTACCAAAGCAAATAAAAAATGTTACATTTCACAATACACAACAATAAAAGGCTTTGACTCTAAGCCTGAACCCAGTTGTGGTTCTCTACATTTCTCCGGTTTATTTCCGCTCAATAAAAGTCGGTGTTGGGCTTCAGATCGTCATTCCTGGTATTGCTCCCGGGGTTTGTACCTGTTGCTGTTCCCATTGACGGGACTCGTGCAGTCGAGCAACCCCGAGACATCTGAAAGACACAGAAGCAGTTTCAGAGGCTGACCATCAGCAAGCCGCCATTGTTCTGGACGTATGCTCGGCGACAGACCTGTGAGGTCGATGGGTTGGACCGGCCGAACGAAGTCCGGCTTCTTCACCTCAAACCACTCCAGCAGCTCGGCTACGAAGCTCATGATGTTCAGCTGAGGAAAAGGATGTCAGGTCACCATGGAAATGAGGAGATTACGAAGGTCTCGCAACCTCGTTTCAAGTAAATATGCAAAGCAAGAGCCAACAGGTGACAGTGGACCGTCAACGCCTTAACGGGTTACTGCGCCCGGACTGGACCCCACCTGGTTCGTGTGGCATCGTGACATGAAACAGTGGCTTCTGTGTTTAAAAAGGTAATTGACAAATAAGCAGAGCAGAACAGACGCTTAGCCAATCGGCGCCAGGGGCGGGACGAATGCCATCGCCAAGCTGTTGTCAGCTGTGGGTTCGGGACGACGTCACTCGGTGGTTTGTGGACTGATGTTTTGAAATTTCTGTGTTTTGGCCGTCACCATCTTTGTTTGCAAACAGTGAACAGGAAGTGATCATATCTGGACTGAGGAGTGATGTAGAGACGTCTCTGGTGTCGACCTGTCAATCACCTTGTAGCCCCGCCCTAAATAACCCCCTGCTTTATGGTCTGTTTTGAATTTGATATGACCCCCTTCATTAATAACTGCATTTTACATACACATGTCTTGTCAATATCGGCAATCTGACCCTCGCCGATATCAGTCCATCGTGGTGCATCCAATAAACTTGTTTCCCAGACTAAGTCGTCTGTACAACCCTTCTTTTCATCCCTTGTCTCTTGCTCCTCACTCTGATGTTGTGTTCACACCAAAAGCGAAGCAGTAGATCACATACAAAGTCAATGCAAAGACACGAAAGGACGCTGTGGAAAGGATCTATTGATTTATTGTCCTCACGTGCAGGGCCGGCGGGGCGTAGAGTATGTCCTCCACAGCCAGGGGGCAGCACCTCTCCAGACTGCTGTCACAGAACTCCCTGACCAGCTGCAGGTTGTAGAGGCTGTCAGCCACCGACATGGTGTCCTTCAGGCACACGTCTGGAGGGCAAACATGCACTACTGTTAGAGTGCAACATGTAGGGGGATTAGATGGCAGGAATTAAACATATAATAAGCAAGACTGTGTTTTTGTTAGTTTATAAAGACCTTTCCCTTAGCTTGGGGAAATATATTTATATCTTGATCAACATACGATCTGATGTTTGTCTTTAAAACTACATGGTAGAAATGTGATTTATTAACTTATTAACATGTGGGATCTCCTTACCCTATCTCTAAAGCTGAGCCCTACAGAGGAAACTCATCTCCTTACCCTATCTCTAAGGCTGAGCCCTACAGAGGAAACTCATCTCCTTACCCTATCTCTAAGGCTGAGCCCTACAGAGGAAACTCATCTCCTTACCCTATCTCTAAGGCTGAGCCCTACAGAGGAAACTCAACTCCTTACCCTATCTCTAAGGCTGAGCCCTACAGAGGAAACTCATCTCCTTACCCTATCTCTAAGGCTGAGCCCTACAGAGGAAACTCATCTCCTTACCCTATCTCTAAGGCTGAGCCCTACAGAGGAAACCCATCTCCTTACCCTATCTCTAAGGCTGAGCCCTACAGAGGAAACTCATCTCCTTACCCTATCTCTAAGGCTGAGCCCTACATAGGAAACTCATCTCCTTACCCTATCTCTAAGGCTGAGCCCTACAGAAGAAACTCATCTCCTTACCCTATCTCTAAGGCTGAGCCCTACAGAGGAAACTCATCTCCTTACA
Source organism: Cottus gobio (assembly GCA_023566465.1). NCBI lineage: Eukaryota > Metazoa > Chordata > Actinopteri > Perciformes > Cottidae > Cottus > Cottus gobio. Next base: position 29,214,839 of record CM042219.1, on the reverse strand, counting down.
CTATCTCTAAGGCTGAGCCTTACAGAGGAAACTCATCTCCTTACCCTATCTCTAAGGCTGAGCCCTACAGAGGAAACTCATCTCCTTACCCTATCTCTAAGGCTGAGCCCTACAGAGGAAACTCATCTCCTTACCCTATCTCTAAGGCTGAGCCCTACAGAGGAAACTCATCTCCTTACCCTATCTCTAAGGCTGATCCCTACAGAGGAAACCCATCTCCTTACCCTATCTCTAAGGCTGAGCCCTACAGAGGAAACTCATCTCCTTACCCTATCTCTAAGGCTGAGCCCTACAGAGGAAACTCATCTCCTTACCCTATCTCTAAGGCTGAGCCTTACAGAGGAAACCCATCTCCTTACCCTATCACTAAGGCTGAGCCCTACAGAGGAAACTCATCTCCTTACCCTATCTCTAAGGCTGAGCCCTACATAGGAAACTCATCTCCTTACCCTATCTCTAAGGCTGAGCCCTACAGAAGAAACTCATCTCCTTACCCTATCTCTAAGGCTGAGCCCTACAGAGGAAACTCATCTCCTTACCCTATCTCTAAGGCTGAGCCCTACATAGGAAACTCATCTCCTTACCCTATCTCTAAGGCTGAGCCCTACAGAAGAAACTCATCTCCTTACTCTATCTCTAAGGCTGAGCCCTACAGAGGAAACTCATCTCCTTACACTATCTCTAAGGCTGAGCCCTACAGAGGAAACTCAACTCCCCTATCTCAGGTGCAGTGCCTGTTTTACTGCTCCTGTATACACCTGTCCATCAGCAGAGAGGCGATCCCGAACTGCACCTAGATATCCTGTCCATGAAAATAAAGGGCAGCCCTGGCAGAGGCCAACACCCACCGGGAACAACACACTATCCCTTTAAGACTTAATGTCACACACTGTGTGTGTTGTGTGTCTGTGTGTGTAATAATAATAATAATAAATTGAATTTATATAGCGCTTTTCATGGACTCAAAGTCGCTTTACAGGGAGCAAGATTAGAAGGCAAAACTGGACGATACAAGACAAAACAAAACAAAGCAAAAGAAAAAAGGACAAAGCAGAACATGATACAGTCAATAAGGGGCTACTGATAGGCAGAGGTGAAGAGATGGGTCTTGAGGCGGGACTGGAAGACGGTGAGGGACTCAGAGGTGCGGATCTCTTGGGGGAGGGAGTTCCAGAGCCTGGGAGCTGCCCTGGAGAAGGCTCTGTCCCCAAAACTGCGGAGTTTGGATTTGTGGATGCAGAGGAGACCGGCTGAGGTGGATCTGAGGGACCGTGAGGGTTGGTAGGGGGACAGGAGGTCAGTGAGGTATGAGGGGGCCAGATGGTGGAGGGCTTTGTAGGTGAGGACCAGGATTTTGTAGGTGATCCGGTGGGGGATAGGAAGCCAGTGAAGTTGTTTTAGGACTGGAGTGATGTGGTGCCAAGATTTGGAGCGGGTGATGAGTCGGGCAGCTGCGTTCTGGACCAGTTGGAGGCGGTTGATATTGGTAGAGCTGATGCCGAGGAGAAGTGAGTTACAGTAGTCCAGTCGGGAAGAGATGAAGGCGTGAATGAGTCTTTCAGCCGCGGGGGGTGTGAGAGAGGGTCTGATTTTAGCGATGTTGCGGAGGTGGAAGAAGGAGGTTTTGATGACATGGCGGATGTGGGGCTCAAGGGAGAGGGTGGAATCAAAGATCACGCCAAGGTTTCGGGCCTGGGGAGATGGGGAGACAATGGTGCCGTCAATGGTGAGAGTGGGGTTATTGGTTTTGCTGAGTGTGGATTTGGAGCCAATGAGAAGGAATTCTGTTTTGTCACTGTTGAGTTTGAGGAAGTTGTGTTGCATCCAGATTTTAATAGCTGACAGGCAGGAGTTGATGTGGGAGAGGGGAGGGTCGAGGGGGGATTTGGTGCTAAGGTAGATCTGGGTGTCATCGGCGTAACAGTGGAAGTCC
>CM042219.1:29195406-29205406 GCA_023566465.1 Cottus gobio | reverse complement strand
CCGCTCTGGTATCGGGTTCTTTTGTTGCCCCCCAGACCGTCATGCCCCCCCTCACATGCACGTCGATAACCGCTCCTGCTTGGGGACACGGGAGAGCCGAGGATGAGGAGGAGGAAGATGAGGATAAGGATGGGGATGAAGATGATGATGAAGAGGATGAGGATGCTGGAGCGTCCCTCGAGATACAGCAGCAGTCTAAAGCCGTAAGAGCGCGCGGGTGAACGGAGCCGCACCCAAGAGAAGACCAGAGACCGGGTCTACCTGCAGAGCCGTACGCCTTCGACAGCAGCCACCGGACGCTGGCGCAGGTCTTGGCCCGGTTGAAGTCGTACCGGTCCAGAGGTCTGATCTCCGGAACCGAGAAGGTCTTCTTCATCGCTCCGGGAGAGTCCACCATGGCCGCGCTGCGCCGCACGGAGGACGCGAGGAGGAGGGAGGAGGGGAGGAGGAAGAGGACGAGAATGAGGAGGAAGAGGACGAGAATGAGGAGGAAGAGGACGAGAATGAGGAGGGAGGGGAGGAGAATGAGAAGGGGAGGGAGGGTGAGAGGGAGGAGGAGAATGAGGAGGGGTGGGGAGGAGGAGGAAGAGAGGGAGGGAGGGAGGGAGGGAGGAGGCGATGAGGGGGAGGAGGAGGGATGCAGACAAACACTGAAACAACAGAACGCGTCAAACAAACATGTTCTTTAATATTTCATCAATTCAAACAATAACATGATGCTGCCGCGCCACGCGCACGTCTACGTCACATCACTGACGTCACAGAAGAAGAAACAATTGTTTCGTACTTGTTCGGCTCACCGGATCATCGATGATCACGTGATCGATGATTAGGGAAAAAACCAGAAGTGACTTAGTGCTCATGAAAGGAAACGGAGGAAGAGAAGAGCAACATGAATGAATAAATAAATAAAGACTCGCTGCTGACTGAACTGATGAAAGGATTGCAGTATTTATATATTTGCAGTATTATGTATCGTGTTTCTCTCAATAGTATAAAAACAGAACCAAAGACTCCGATGATGACGATCACAGAAAACCGACCGGACGGAAATCTGAAAACCTTTTTCTTTTTATCTCCTTTGACAGATTAAAGATGTGCAGAATATGAATAACAGCTGGATTGTCATCATAAAGGAGGCCACTAGGGGGCAGCAGCGCCCAGGTCCATACAACCTGATCTACAGATATCAGGTTTAATATGACATATTAAACCTGTTTCTTTATAACACATTTAATACTTGATTTTAGGTTAGGGTAAGTTCAAAGGTAATAAAGTAGTTCATGAATATGAGATATGAGTTTATAAATAATAATAATTATCTCTATCAGTTCATTTAGTTTGGTTTCCTCTGGAGAAAAAACAGCTCGTTATAAACAAAAGAGCTCTTTGTTGAAGAAGAACCAGGAGAACAAGAAGAAGGACTAGGAGAACACGAAGGAGGACAAGAAGAAGAACCAGGATAACAAGGACCAGGAGAACAAGAAGAAGAATAAGAAGGACTAGGAGAACACAAAGGAGAACAAGAAGGACCAGGAGAACACAAAGGAGGACAAGAAGAAGGACCAGGAGAACAAGGACTAGGAAAACATGAAGGAGAACAAGGAGAAGGACCAGGAGAACACGAAGAAGGAGAACAAGAACCAGGAGAACACGAAGGAGAACAAGAAGAAGAACCAGGAGAAGAAGAATAAGAAGGACCAGGAGAACACGAAGAAGAACAAGAAGGTGAAGAAGTTCCAGGACACGTGAGTTTCAGCGCTTTAATGTGAATGAAACAAAGTTACCAGAAGATTGATTTTCTCTTCATGCCGTTTTCAAATTGAGCCAACAAGAGTACAAATATCATAAATCACATTAATATCAACATCCGTACGACGTGATCATGGAAGACGTTTTACGTCACGATCAGCTGATGATCCATAAACACAATTATTCACATAAGAACTTTAAAAATCAGTTAAAAACATGGAAACTGAATCAAGAGCCACTAGCCATCTAACTGGGGCTCCACTGGGGCTCTATTGACGGTAAAAAAGCATTAATAGAGATCAGTACATGACGTCATCAGATCGTTGAGATCAATCATTTCTTTATGATTATTAATCAAATCCTCCAGAGGAAGGAGGCTGATCTCGGATCAGTTTAAAGAGCATCACTCTGGGCGCTCGGAAGCATTAAAACATATTAATATTAATCATGTGACTGAGGAATAAAACCATAAAACATGATCTTTGACCCAAACTACTGGTTTCCACCAGCAGAACTGGTCTTGAGCTCTGGTGGACAAAATAATAGAGACACAGCAAACGAGAGCCGGCAGACAGTTTGGTCTCCGCTCACAAACACGAGTCCAGGAAGCACAACCGGAGACCTGTAGACCTTCTGGACCAGAGCCCATATCTGTAGACCTACAGGTCTGGATCAGAGCCCATATCTGTAGACCTACAGGTCTGGATCAGAGCCCATATGTTTGTGTCTCCGTCTCCGTTTAAATCAGGAGAGACGTCCTCTGTCACTACGTTACAAGTCCAGTTCGTCTTAAAAGAACAAAGTCACAGTGTCTCCATGTCTTCGGTGGTTCGAGTCCCCGTCAGGTTTCTGAGGCACCGGCGTCCTCGGAGGCTCCGAGGATGAGAGGCGTCCCGTTGCTGCCGTCCATCGGCTCGGCTCGGCGAGACTTAAAGTTCTACAGACAGAGAGACAGACAAGAGGGTGAGGCCAGAGGACACAAGGATGCAGGGACACAAGGACACAAGGATGCAGGGACACAAGGATGCAGGGACACAAGGACACAAGGATGCAGGGACACAAGGATGCAGGGACACAAGGACACAAGGATGCAGGGACACAAGGATGCAGGGACACAAGGACACAAGGACGCAGGGACACAAGGACACAAGGATGCAGGGACACAAGGATGCAGGGACACAAGGATGCAGGGACACAAGGACACAAGGATGCAGGGACACAAGGATGCAGGGACACAAGGACACAAGGATGCAGGGACACAAGGATGCAGGGACACAAGGACGCAGGGACACGAGGATGCAGGGACACAAGGATGCAGGGACACAAGGACACAAGGATGCAGGGACACAAGGACGCAGGGACACAAGGATGCAGGGACACAAGGAAACAAGGATGCAGGGACACAAGGACACAAGGATGCAGGGACACAAGGACACAAGGACACAAGGACACAAGGATGCAGGGACACAAGGACGCAGGGACACAAGGATGCAGGGACACAAGGACACAAGGATGCAGGGACACAAGGACACAAGGATGCAGGGACACAAGGACGCAGGGACACAAGGATGCAGGGACACAAGGAAACAAGGATGCAGGGACACAAGGACACAAGGATGCAGGGACACAAGGACACAAGGACACAAGGACACAAGGACGCAGGGACACAAGGATGCAGGAAGTGGAGAACGGGTTATTCCGGATGAAAGCAGCAGAGATGAAGACGCAATGCGTTCATGTTTCAGTCGATCGACACGGAGACGGAGCAGCAGATCAGATTTATTTATTCATTTAGACCAGTGGTCCCCAAACTAAGGCCCGCGGGCCGGATACGGCCCGCCTCCACATTTGGCCCGGCCCCCTGAACCAAGGGCGTAGGTTTGCATAGGGTCCATAGGGACTAGTCACGACCAAAGTTTGGGAAAAGACACAATTGTCCCCACCGTCCAAAGTTTGCACAAACTCATCTGTAATAGTATAAAAATGGATTTTTCACTCTTCTAGTATAATACTATGTTCATCGCCCAGAAGAGTAAAAAAAAAAGTCCATGTTTTCCAATGCGCCCTCGAGCCTGCGAGTCAGAAAGTGGGGAGTCAGAAACACCGAAGTTACGTGAACGTAACATGCAGAATGAGAGCTGGCAGTCGGACTCATCTGACACGGTAAACTACTAAAATACACCGGGAAATAATAAAGCCTCATATTAGTATTTCGTTTGGTCTCAGCATGAATGTTGTTGACCCTTTTGTGCTTTGTAGATAGGAAAATGCCACCCAAAAAGAAAAGGGATATACGGAGTGTTTTCACCCAGAGGGTAAGTAGCTATCAAAAAGCCCAGGTCGTTGTTAGTTAGCTAGTAGTAACTACCCCACACAGTGCAAACCTGCATTATTTTTAAATGCATTCAGGAAACTCAGAAATACACTGCAGATGCAGTGCAGGATGATGAGGAAGCAGCAGCTGGACCATCAGGGCTTCAGGTGAGGTCTTACATTGATTCTGTGTTGAGGTGTACTATCATGGCTGACAGTGTAAACATTGTCTCCCTGTTTTAAGTTAATTATTATTACGTTAAAACATGCATGTGCAGACTAGGCTAAGTTTTCGCATGTTTTAACGTAATAAAGTTTTCTTTGCACTTTAGGGAACAGTCAGTTTAAGTGACGGTGACCTACGACGAAGGCAGTGTAGCGGTGTCCTGGATATGGGGAGTGAAGCATACCAGCCTGATCCGAAATTCATTGAAATACAGCAACTTCAGCACAAGAATAGACTGTGACTGTATATTGGCATTTTTGCAAAACGTTTTTCATTAATTTATTTTATTATTTATTTGGTGCAGAATATTTTTTAGGTATTGTAACTAAGGTTGTATTACTGTTATTATGTGTTTTAATCAGTTCCAAGTGACACAAATGTTAATATATTGTAATAAAGCTTGCCTGTTCAACATAATAGCAACACATTTCTTTCTATGGCGGGGGGGGGTTCTGTTACAAACTGACCCCGGCCCCCATCAGAGAAGGGAAAAGTTATGTGGCCCTCACAGGAAAAAGTTTGGGGACCCCTGATTTAGACCAGTGGTTCTCAAACTTTTTTTGTCAAGCCCCACCGAAAAATGTTCGGGCCCCACCGCCCCTACACAATTGTAACAAAATGGTCCATGCTGAATTTTTATTGAAATAACGACATTTTGTGACTCCTCTATCTGTAACTTTTATTAATAATAGAACAAAGAAAATGTCACTTTCATGTAAACCAGATTGCTCCATCGGACAAAAACAAATAAAACGTGCAATCACTTTGTTAGAACAATACAAAGTTGTGCAAAAAAATAACTAATATTTGGCAAAAATAGCTCATTGTAATAGCCTAATTAACATGTTTTGTACTGAATATCTTTTCAGGATAATAACAATAAAGTTCAACCTGTGAAAAACTAAATAAAACCAGTTAAAAATATTTGTCAATAAAGAGTTTTACACTGCATATCTTTTCAAAACAACAATAACGTGCAACCGGTGCAAAACAAAACTAAATTAGTGCAGATATGAGCCTGCTTTCCACTACAAATCTTTGTAAAACGGGGTTGTAGATTTGATACGGCCACTCTCAATTCATGCTCAAAGTTCAGCTTCGATCTGTATTTTGTTTTGAGAGAGGCAACAGCAGAAAAGCCGATCTCACAGAGGAAGCTCTGCGCGTCATCACAGCCGCCCGGCCGGTGCTGAATCAAACAGCTGCTGATCCGCCTGAAGCAGCGCTGGCAGCGGCCGTCATTCAGACGCTGTTGTGCGGCTACGGATGATATTATGAACCCGGACACGGGGGCGTTTGATGGTCCGACGTTAGAGGGACTTCCACAAGAAGTTTAAAGCAGAACTAGTGGTTAGTTTAATGGTGGATGGGGGAAATGGTACTGTTTTTAACGGAGATAAGCCACGTAGATAAGCCACGGAGATAAGCCCCGCCCCCTTCTAGGGGCGCGTAAAGCCAGTAGCGAATGACGTGAATTAACCACATAAAGTCGAGCGACTAAACTCACGCGGGTAACACACCATTAGGTCTACAAGTGTGAGTCGCAACTCGCAAAAGGATCTGTCGCGGTCGCGCATGCGGAACCGTAACGGCGTAATTTAAACCACAGATTTGAAAATGCGAAATGCATTCTGGGATATTGGCTGTCTCAAGTACGCACAAGTCTCATCCTATGCATCCCCGGTAAAATGGGCGGATCAAATCACATCTGGGCATTTTCACAATTATTTAAAATAATTCAAAATAATTCAAAATCTACATTTCCCCAACCCTCTCGCGCCCCACCTGTAATACCTCCGCGCCCCACTAGAGGGTCGCGCCCCACAGTTTGAGAACCACTGATTTAATAAAACATACAAAAACAAATCAAAAGCAACAAAAAACAACAACAACCACAATAGGAGTATATATATTATAGACAAAGAAGAGTCTGAATTAAAGACTGTCTATTACTAACCACGTCAAACAGTGTGCGTGTGTGTGTATATGTGTGTGTCTAAAACACAGACACAGTCTGATTATAATCAAAAGGTTTTAGTGTTGACCAATCAAACTCTTCGATTCCACAATCTCCTCCAATAATCAATAAGTAGCTCTACAAAATATTAGAAAATTATGGAAAAAAAACAAGACGACCAGAAAATATAAAACTTTAAGAAGCTGATTTATCAAAACAGCAGATTAGTTTCATAGTTAACAACTAATCAATTGTTTATTAATGGAGCTAATTGTTTTCACAACTGCATATGCTACACTGCTCATAAATAATAATTATAATAATTCTTATTCTAATATAATAATTACTATTGTTATAAATATAATTAGAAGAATTATTATAAGAATTAATTAAAACAATATAATATAATAATTCTTCTACTAATTATTATTACAAGAGTAATTATTATAATTAGAAGAATAATTATTATAATAATTATTATAATATTATAATTATTATAACTAATAATAAGAATTATTAATAATTATTATTATAAGAAGAAAAGCTGCAAACAAAGTTTAATTATTTATTTCATCCATGTCGTGCGCATGTGTATATATCTGCGTGCGCTGTGTTTTGGGAGGCGGTTGCCGTGGTAACCAGGTGGGAGGCGTGTCTAGGGCCCCCCCGGCTTGCCGGCGGCCCCGTTGCTCTCGCTCAGTACCTCGTGCTCCGTGGTGTTGAACTGGACCCCGGAGCTGGTCTGGCTGTGGCACCGCCGCCGGCACAGGAAGCACAAGATCTCCCTGAAGGTCCGCCTCATGTCCTGGTCCCTGAAGGAGTAGATCACCGGGTTCACCAGCGAGTTGCACTCCGCCAGAACCAGGAAGTACTTCTCGTACTGCAGCACATTGCAGCGGTCGCAGCCCAGACCGTCCAGCAGCAGGATCACCAGGCCGGGGGTCCAGCAGAGCACGAAGCAGCCTGGGGGGAGGGGGGGTTAACGATCGCATTTCAACACACACACACACACACACACACACACACACACACACACACACACACACACACACACACACACACACACACACACACACACACACACACACACACACACACACACACACACACACACACACACACACACACACACACACACACACACACACACACACACACACACACACACACACACACACACACACACCTCACCCAGGATCATGGACACCGTCTTCATCAGGGCGAGCACCGTCTCCCGGCGCCTGGTCTGGCTCGTGTGCTGGGACATCTGCCGGCTCTTGCGCCGCACGTAGAGGAAGATGCGCGTGTAGACGGCCACCATGACGGAGAAGGTGAGCAGGTTCAGGACGCCCCAGAACACCAGGTAGCTGCGGCTGTACATCGGCGCCATGGTGGAGCAGTTCTCCAGGTCGCACAGGCAGTGCCAGCCCATGGTGGGCACCAGCCCCATGAGGATGGCCACCAGCCAGATGAAGACCATGATGACGAAGACGCGGCGGGCGCTCATCTTGCTGTGCAGCTGCATGTTGAAGATGGTCTGGTGGCGCTCCACGGCCACGGCCAGCAGGTTGAGGACGGACGCCGTCAGGCTGGTGTCGATCAGGCCCTGGCGCAGGAACCAGCGGTACTTGTTCAGCTTGATGGTCCAGGGGCCCGTGTGGAACATCAGGTGGAGGTAGGAGACGCCTGCAGTGAAACAAACACGTCAGCCTTGTGTCTTTGAACGCAACACGCCGGCCTCACCAGGTCGACATTGTTCTACCTCCAGGTGTAACCAACGGTTAACCATCTCATGATGCGTTCACATGTAATAGTAAAAGGTAGTGTTGGTGATGAACTGGAATGAATCCAGATGTTTTCACATGAATATAAAATAGATATTAGTAGGGATGCACCGATACCGGGGCCGATACTGCGTTAAAATACTCGTACTCGTATCGGTTTCAATTGCCGATACCAAGAACCGATACCACTCAACAGTATTTCGCTACAACAAACTGGTCGCGCTTTGTGGAGAAAAAGATTTGTTGTCCTACCTGACTTCAACGTCTAGGGCAGGGGTCGGCAACCCGTGATCCAGAGCCGCATACGGCTCTTTCGTCGCTCTCTTGCGGCTCTTGCAGCAAGGTGTGTAGAGTAATGTGCGTTCACACCGAACGCGACACAAATCACTGCCGTCCCGCCGGTTTGAATCAAACGGCTGCTGATCCACCTGAAGTAGCGCTGGCAGCGGCCTCATTCAGACGCTGTTGTGCGGCTACGGATAATATTATTGTAGCCGAGTGTCTGTTGTGTGTCTATATTTGTAATTCTAATAAAATGAAAACACGCTGCAGGGTAACTTGAACCACTTTTTTATCTCCTTCACACACGTATATCCCACAATTCCACTCTTTTCCTTTCCGTTTCTCCCTCCACAATAAAAGCACCGGAAACATAACTTGGAACACAGCTTCCTATATAATTGCTCGATCCCTAATATTATCGCTTACATTATGAACCCGGACACGGGGCGTTTTATGGTCCGACATTAGAGGGACTTCCACAAGAAGTTTAAAGCTTGGGATAGCCTTCTGTTAATTTTGTACTATAGGCTTGACACAATCTGCAGAGGATAAAATAAAATCTGCCTCCAAATTAATTGCACTTTCATGGAGCCCAAATCTAAGAAGTATCGGTATCGGTACTTGGTATCGGCAAGTACACAAATAAAAATACTCGTACTCGTATCTGTTTGTAAAAAGTGGTATCGTTGCATCCCTAGATCTTAGAGATGAATGCTGTTTACCTTCATAACAGCTCTGAGCTCATTGTTACACTTCATTAAGACCAAGAACTATAAAATAATATATTTTGTTTCATTATTATTTGAATTGTGTGTTTTTATAAAGAACAAAACACTAAATGACCCACAAAGTACGAGGGCGAGGCGTCTTCATGACACATCGTTTATTAATCTGTTTGTTTCTCAACAAAAAATAACCATTCGATCACATCTGTTGTCCAGATGAGACGTTACATGACTCATCCTGTGTGTGTGTGACTTGGTTTTCATTTGTAGAAAATGTCCCAACAACAATATGTGTTTCAAGGAGACACTCTGCAGTGAAGGTCGTCGAGTACAGACCCAACACCAGGAAAGACCTGGTTCCTCCAGGGTCCACCAAGTAGAATGTAGTCACAGTGAGGGACTTCTCCCTGGCCCTGAACCGGTCTCAGTGTAGTCCTGGTCCTCTATAGATCTCGGTCTAGTCCTGATCCTTTATAAGAGGTTTTCTAAAGGGTGCTCAGAGGCACTACCACTTTAGTCCACAGGGGGCACCAGAACCTCCACTCCATGAAAGTTCCTCACAGTAACTTTAAATGACACTAATTGAAAATGAATAATTCGCTGATTTCTGTTTTTGTTCAAATGATCACATGATCAGCGCTTCCTGCAGCAGGAGGCGAATCAAACGCACCCTTTAGGTTAAAAACAGGCATTATCGTCTACTTTTCATCACCTTCTAGCAGACGGCCTGAGGTTGTGCGTTCTGACTAAGACCGGATCTCAAGGATCCGGGTCCACGTCATACCTGATAAGAGGTCCGCCACCGCCAGGTTACCGAGCAGGTAATAGATGGGGAAGTGAAAGCGCCGGTTCTTGAGAATGGCGCCAATGACCAGGAGGTTGGAGAAGATGACGATGAAGCAGACCGCCATGCCCAGAGTGACGATCACGTAGTCGCGGCTGCGCCAGTGGTCGCTGATGA
>CM042219.1:29187906-29192906 GCA_023566465.1 Cottus gobio | reverse complement strand
AAAATAGTATGCAGGCCTTATACAGAGTGAACTTTATCTTTCTAAAACTGTGCATCATGTTTGATCAAAATCTGATCAGAAAATCAACAAATTCTGAATCAAAATCTAAAATGTGAAGATGTGTAATTATATATTTACTACTGACAGAGCAGAGCAATATTATATGAAATATATGTATCTTGTTCCCACGGATGGTCCGAACGAGTCTGTTCTATTATCAGAACCTGATCCTATTCAGGGTCGGGGGCGCTGGAGCCGATCCCAGCTGACATTGGGCAAAGGCCGGGTTCACCTGTTCGGGGGTTCACCTGTTCGAGGGTTCATCTGAGCTGGATTCACCTGGACGGGGGTTCACCTGGACGGGGGTTCATCTGGGCACGGTTCACCTGGGCACGGTTCACCTGAGCACGGTTCACCTGTACGGGGGTTCACCTGGGCACGGTTCACCTGGGCACGGTTCACCTGGGCACGGTTCACCTGGGCAGGTGTCCAGTTGGTCTCAGGGCTCAGATAGAGACAGACAAGCTGCAGGCTATCTAGAGTCAAACTCCAGCTGAAGACCTTGAGCTCCACAGTGGACCGACTGGGTCCAGTGAACCCTCCAGAGCTGCTGAAGGCTCAGGACCACTGGGACCACTGGGACCACAGACCTCGGCAGTCTTCATGGGGGCTCTTTGCTCTCAGACACATGAAACCAGACGGTTGGTGCTTCAGGGCTCGACCACGAGCAGCTGCAACCAGAGGAAGTGGAACCACTGCAACCAGAGACCTGCATCGCCCGAGACCCGATGTTCCTCTGAAGGAGACCGAAGAACCGCCTGACAGCCGTACGTGGTGAGCAGCTGACAGCAGCCCGACAGACGTTAACGATCCATTATTACTACTCGTTTCATATTCAATAACGAGGCTGAACTTTGAGTCACATCCGGTGAACGTCTCCACAGACGAGAAGAGAGCCGGTGTTCACTGTTTGAGTGTTTCACTGTATAGTAACAATAATGATGTGTTTAGTCATCCACTACCAGCTGGTAGATGGTGAAAAGACACTTTTAATAAAAACTATTATTCACTTTAAATACAAATTATTCACTTTTAATAAGCTGAATTTCTTCAGAAAACGTGACTCAGACTCACTTGAAGACGAGACGGAGGAGTCCAACTCGTCTTCATCACTTCATTTATCGAACCAACGATGAACTTCTGTATACATTTTAATTTACATTCATAAACATTTAATCAAAATGGCTATAATGTAATGGTTTGATTCTGCAAACTGTCTTTTTAACTTTGATTTTCTTATATAATATCTATCTATATATATATATATATATATATCTATATCTATATCTATATATATATATCTATATATATATATATATATATATATATATATATATATATGAAGATGATGTATTAGACTGATCACATGACATCATCATCAATTAATCTCCAACCATTCGAGTTTAGTCCCAGTTTTGCTGATTAAATGCACAAGAAAGAGAAAGAAAGAAAGAAAGAAGCCGGATTCAGAACTTAAATCTTTTGACAGATATTCTCAGTAAATGGATGGATGTGTATTGGTGTATTCTGTATTAGTGTATTTGTGTATCGTGTATTTGTGTATTGTGTATCCGTGTATTGAGTATTCATGTATTGAGTATTGTGTATTTGTGTATCTGTGTATTTGTGTATCTGTGTATTTGTGTATCGTGCATTTGTGTATTTGTACACAAAGCGGGCCACCGGGTTCACGGGTAACTGAAGAACTCGCAACACCTGCGCTGTGACCATCAACACAGGTAAACACGGAGTGACTTTGAACCGACTCTGCGTAGACCTCAAACGCCTCATGGGACCCGAGCCCCGCGGGTCCTAGACCAGAGCCTTCGGGGGCCTCGAACAAACACCCGGCGTCCCTCCGAGGTGCCCCGACCCCGTTGGACTGGTTTCAGGAGCAGAACTCACCTTGTTCTGCCGTCGGCGTCCTGAAGGTGGTTTATCCAGTAGATCCGGGTCCTGGTTCAAGGTGCGAAACCAACGCACCTGAAGTCCGTCTGAACGGGTCCAGGTGGAGCCGAACCAGGGGCGACTTATCGGCTGGCTCTCTGCCGGGGCTCCATTCGTCCGGTTCCCGTCCCGCTGCTCGACCCTTTGGACCCGCTGCCGCTAGAGAGTCCGTCACCTGTGCGCGAGTCCCGCTTCCGGGCTACTTTGGGCGGGTGTTACCTGTGCGGAGTGATTTAGGCTGCGGGAATAAAAAAGGGTGCGGCACGATCCTCCGCTGCCGCCGTTTCACTGCGGAGGAGGAGGGAGCTGCTGCCGCCGGCCCCTCCTCCTCCTCCTCCTCCTCCTCCTCCTCAAGTGTGAAGTATAAACTAGAAAGTGTGAAGTGTAAGGTATAAAGTGTAAAGTATAAAGTGTAATCATATTTAAATGTTATACCACTTTTCAATATATTATATAATTTGACAAATAAAGTATAAAAAAAGTCATAGTATGTCAAAAAAGTAAAAAATATGATTGGTCAAAAAAGAATGAAAAAAGTCATAGTATGTCAAAAAAGTAAAAAATGTCATTTGTCAAGAAAAGTATGAAAAAAGTCATATTATGTCAAAAAGTCATATTATGTCAAAAAATATATAATTTGTCAAAAAAGAATGAAAAAAAGTCATAGTATGTTCAAAAGTCATATTATATATATATATATATATATATATATATATATATATATATATATATATATATATATATATATATCACACTGCGAGAGAAGCCTCTCTCTTCTCTGTCCTTATCCTTCTGGACCTTTCTGCTGCCTTTGACACAGTGAACCACCAGATCCTCATCTCCTCCCTCCAGGACCTGGGTATCTCAGGCACTGCGCTCTCCCTCCTCTCATCCTACCTCAGTGATCGCACCTACCGGGTAACCTGGAGAGGATCTGTGTCTGAGCCTTGTCCTCTCACTACTGGGGTCCCTCAAGGCTCTGTCCTCGGTCCTCTCCTCTTCTCCCTGTACACCAACTCTCTTGGCTCCGTCATTCGCTCGCATGGCTTTTCCTACCATAGCTATGCTGATGACACCCAACTGATCCTCTCGTTTCCACAATCGGAAACACAGATAGCAGCACGAATCTCTGCCTGTGTGACTGACATCTCACAATGGATGTCCGCACACCACCTGAAAATTAACCCTGACAAGACGGAATTACTTTTCCTTCCAGGAAAAGTCTCCCCCACTCACGACCTGACGATTACTTTCAACAACTCAGTCTTGACCCCGACTGCCAGGAACCTCGGTGTGACCCTGGACAGTCAACTCTCCCTGACTGCCAACATTACCACAACAACTCGTTCCTGTAGATTCATGCTGCACAACATCAGGAGAATACGTCCACTTCTCACCCAGAAGGCGGTACAGGTTCTGGTCCAGGCTCTGGTCATCTCGCGCCTAGACTACTGCAACTCCCTCCTGGCGGGTCTACCTGCTGGTGCCATCCGACCGTTGCAGCTCATCCAGAATGCAGCAGCTCGACTGGTCTTTAACCTGAAATTCACCCACACTACTCCACTCCTCCGCGACCTTCACTGGTTACCGGTGGCCGCCCGCATCCGCTTCAAAACACTGGTACTGGTGTACCGTGCAACGAACAGATCT
This sequence comes from Cottus gobio, assembly GCA_023566465.1. Taxonomy (NCBI): domain Eukaryota; kingdom Metazoa; phylum Chordata; class Actinopteri; order Perciformes; family Cottidae; genus Cottus; species Cottus gobio. The sequence goes on along the minus strand of CM042219.1, from coordinate 29,189,249 downwards.
GGTCCAGTCTACATCCAGGACATGGTAAAACCTTACACCCCAACTCGTGCGCTCCGCTCGGCTTCTGCCAATCGCCTTGTAGCTCCGTCACTGAGAGCTAAACACTCAACAAAGTCTCGACTGTTCTCTGTCCTGGCTCCTCGATGGTGGAATGAGCTCCCCATTGACATCAGAACAGCAGAAAGTCTCTACATCTTCCGTCGCAAACTAAAAACACATCTTTTCCGACTATACCTTGAATAAAGGAAGTAGCACTTTAGTAGCACTGAAACGGCTCTTACTGATAGCACTTTGTAGTTGAACTTTTGGACGAAATTGTACCTTCGTGATTCTTGTTCTGATTCTTGTTGTAAACGGTAGAATGCACTTATTGTAAGTCGCTTTGGATAAAAGCGTCAGCTAAATGACATGTAATGTAATGTAATGTAATATATATATATATATATATGATATAATTTGACAAATAAAGTATAAAAAAAGTCATGGTATGTCAAAAAAGTAAAAAATATAATTTGTCAAAAAAAGTATGACAAAAGTCCTATTATGTCAAAAAGTCCTATTATGTCAAAAATATATAATTTGTCAAAAGAAGTATGAAAAAGTCATAGTATGTTAAAAAAGTAAAAAATATAATTTGTCAAAAAAAGTATGACAAAAGTCATATTATGTCAAAAAGTCATATTATGTCAAAAAATATATAATTTGTCGAAAAAAGTCATAGTATGTCAAAAAAGTAAATAAATATAATTTGTCAAAAAGAATATGAAAAAAGTCATAGTATGTCAAAAAAGTCATAGTATGTCAAAAAAGTAAATAAATATAATTTGTCAAAATAAAGTATGAAAAAAGTCATAGTATGTCAAAAGTCATATTATATATATATATATATATATTATATAATTTGACAAAAAAGTATCAAAAAAGTCATAGTATGTCAAAAAGTCATATTCAGAATCAGAATCAGAACCATTTATTGCCATGTATGCTTACACATACAAGGAATTTGTCCTGGCGGGAAGGTGCATACATTTAACATTTAACAATACACATTTAACAGTTAACGCAGTTATATATTATATATATATATTATATAATTTGACAAAAAAAGTATCAAAAAGTCATAGTATGTCAAAAAAGTCATAGTATGTCAAAAAAGTAAAAAATATAATTTGTCAAAAAAAGTATGAAAAAAGGGTTAGGGTTAGGTTTTGGGGGGTAAATAACTGCAGTAACCAGGGGTTTGGGACCAGACAGGTGTTCAAATGAGGAGGGAGCCGGGATGGTTATTGCACTAGTAGTGATGGCTTCTCGAAGAATTGTGGCTATTCCACCACCACGCCCAT